>PVIU01006269.1:0-103882 GCA_004026605.1 Ondatra zibethicus | reverse complement strand
CCAGCCCGTTTCCTAGCAGCTGTCAGATCTGCCTCATGCACCCACAAAACCTAGCCTCCTGTAGCTACAAACTGCAGAGTAACAAGAGCGCTCAGGTGTACTCACTAAAAATCCCAGCTGACCTTTGCTGCAGAGGGAAAACTATGTGTGGACCTTTTACCATTCTGGTTCAGTGACTAAACCCTCACCAAACCATGAAACCCTGACAGGAACTAACTGCCTTGAACAGGATTAGGCAGAAGCAGAGACTCATACTTTTGTCTACTGCACTCACAAGAAACAAATCACGGAAAGCTACAAGGGAAAAGAAACAAGTGTCCCCTCTTTGAAGGTCATAATTTTATCTAGTAAATTGGCAGTCGACATACTACAGAATAGTCAAAGGATCCAACGAGTTAGAGAATGTGGAGATTCACTGAGAATCGCAATGTGTGCACACACTCACACAGAAACTTACACCTAAATAGAAATATAAAAAGGCACTTAGAGGTTAGCAAGCCGAGGTGATGGATATAACACAATGTACATGTAAATGAGGAAAGTTGCCATAGGAAGAAAGCAAAGTGTCACTGAAAGTACTGATTTCAAAATAAATTTGTTTGTGGAGTCAGAGGCACTCGTGAGCATACCCCTCCAGACACAAGCAATGGGAAGCAGGGTTTCTTCTGCTTGTGTTTCAACCACAGACACACGGCAATAAATACAATTGGTTCCTGGCTCATGGGAAGTTGACTGCTAGAACAAGCAAATAGTATCCTATACCTAAAATAGCTGATAAAGTTAAAGTCCTGATCATTGTGTTTGGAGAAATATTGAGACTTTTTCACTGTGATATAATAAATACTTGCAACAAAAGCTTAATATTAGTATTTTGGAAGTTCCTTAGTGGACATTAATAATAATAACTCAAAGAAAACTTTGGTTATCTATGTCTAAATAAAGGGAAATTCATAAGATTCACATAGGCAAAATAGTTGATCCTTAGCACACATGTTAATTGCTTCACATTTACAATTTTATTAGTTTAGCATTTATTAAAAACAATAGCATGTAGTAGGGGTTCTCAGAATTGCTGGTAAGAAGAAATATAATTGTACTAGCAAAGGTATTGTTTGGCCAGTTGGTTTCCGGTCAGGATAAAGTTGAAAAGTGTTGTCTTGAATGAGTCCTGAGGTCATCCAATCTAGTAAAGCCTTGGTTGCAGTAGCTGCAGCGGTAGGGCTGCTTCTCCATGTGCTCCCTCCTGTGGCTGAGGAGATTATCTAAACAGGGAAATTTTAAGCCACACTGTGGGTCGTCACATGCATAGGGCAGCTCCCCAGTGTGTGTTCTCCTGTGGTCTCTGTGGAGAGAAGACATTGAGAAAGATTTCTCAGCATCATTATATGGACAGAGATGGGGCTTCCAAATGTGAGTCTTCTGGGAATCATGACTCTTGGTCTCAGCGTATGAAATGTCTTGGCGAAGCTGTCCCCAGACACGAGTGGAAACTGAAGGACTTTCTGCAGGTGGTCTTGGGGCCAAAGGACCACCTGAATGAAGTGGAGGATCCCCTCTACTGAAGAAAGTCTCCTGACGACGGAGGCATTCTTGAACACTGGGTACTGTCCCCCGAGCTGTGGAGACATTCTGACCACGGGAGGATACCAGTTGGCCATAGTGGTTTATCTGGGTACTACTGAGGTCCCTCGTCTGATGTTTATAGAAAGCCATGTATCCTATAATCGATATCATGTGATCCTGAAAGAGGGCCATGTCACGACTTAGAATCATCTTCTGATACTGACAAGAAGTATGAATAGAAAAAGAAGATATCAACTCACTGGGATGAAGGGCCTGGCTATAAAAGGGAGCTGCCATCTTACCTTCATAAGGAAACTGCTCACCCATTTTAGTTGCAATCTGACTGCCTTTGAAGGTCTTTTCCCCAGTGACAGGCATCTGTTGGTCCTTCTTCTTGACCGTCAGGTCCAACACAGAAGGAACTTCATGATCCTCATCCCGGGTCTGTTCAGCACTGAAGGACCTCACATGGCCCCCTTCAAGAGGTACCAGCTGCCCTCCAGAGTGAGTATCTTGACTATCACCAGGGCTGTTCCTCTGACTTCCACGCAGGGGTGTAGGTTGGAACACAAAAGTCTCCTTCCCAAACGGGACCTTCACATAGCGGCATTCTTTGTAGACTGTCTCCTGGCTGTCAGGGACTGCTCTCTCCTGGGAATCAGTGAGGGACGTCTCCTGGTCTTTGAGTTTCATCAGCTGAGAACTTGCTGGGGATTTAGTTTGGTTAGCAGACACACCTTTCTGGCTAAAAGCAAAACTCCGTCTTGGCTCTCCAAATTTGAAATCTATGTCTTTTCTGGGTTGTGCCCTTGATTTCTGGCTGAAGGCTCTCCTAGGGGTGATGCAAAATCCAGACTTGGTCATAGGTTGATACCCGGTAGCCATCCCAGATCTCAGAATTGACTCAAGCAGGCCCATCGTCACAGGAGCAGACTGAGAAGTAGAGGGCCCTGGCTCAGAATCACCTGGAGTTTCTCCCTGGTCCTTACATGGTTCAGAGATGGCCTGCTGAGGCTCTTCAGTTTGCTCAGCCTTTCCAGAATCAGAGAACATGTTGATGAACTAGCTTTTCAGTTCTTAGAGTTTAAGTCCTTAGGAGTAGTCAAATATGAAGGCAGACAGAGGCTGGTGCTAGACCCAAGCAGATCCAGAATGTGAGCTGGAGACCAGAGCATCAGACCTGCACGGACTGTGACGAAGGCGGCCAGAAAGAAAGGTCCTCCCTCAGTTAGCAACACAGTCTGGTGTCTACTTTTAGAAAGCTCAGTAGGAAGTGGGCAGGGCTTCAGGGTCCAGCCCCTGATTGTCCACACCCTATGCCTTAGAGCTCAAATCTAGAGGACTTGATAAGCTCCTCCCCCCAAATTCTTAGATTGCAGAAAGTGACTTAATAACCCATCAATGGACCCAGGAATTTCCTGAAGTAATGAAGACCAACAGGAGAAAGCTGCACTTTGGATCTTTCTGTTTGCATCACAGTAATAAGGAGTTAGCCAGTTTTACTTTGCTCTTCCTAGAGAGTTACAGGTATAGAAATGGAACACTGTGGGGCCAAAGGAAATAGCTACAGATCAAGGGTTAAGTCAATCAATTTTGTTCTCAGAAGCTGAGTCACTGTGTGAACACCCAGGACACGAATTTCTGTATCTCATGGGTTGGTGGGCAATGCAGATTCCATCTCCTTGACAACATTTATTAATCTGCCTTTTATTTTTTTTTCCATACATTGTTTTGTTTTATTTTTTCCATTCAAGAACATAATTAAAGATAAAAAAAAAATTTTTTTCCTTTCTTCCCCTTTTAATCTGCCTTTTAGATAAAGCCTAGCATCTGTAATATTTATTTAAGCTCCTCCCACAGACACATGGAAAGCAGAGGGTGTTTAAGTCACCTGGCCGAGGATGCAGGACTTCTATGTTGTTATTTCCCGAAAAGCCACTGTGAGGAGAAACTGTATTGGACTTTCCATTCCTACCCCAGTCTCAGTGCAGGGTTTACTGTGCCTGACCTGCACGTGAGAGTTGAGGAGGCAGAAACTGCAGACAGCTGGCCCTGCAGAGACAGCTACAGGTGAAGATATTATTCCTAAATTTTCTCTCTCAGATCTAATGTAAATGCAGAACACCTGAGTTTTTTGTTCTACTGAACAGTTGAGCTATGAAGATTCCACGTCCTTGACAGTTGTATATTTAAACAAATTACTTAATAGTGTGAATAACTGAGGATTCAGTGATCACTTACTTCAGCACTGGTAACAGGTTGGTTGTTTTTGGTTGATCTAGTTTTTGGTACATGATCTCCCTCTTCATGTCACGCTCACCTCTAATTCTGGACCCTCTTGCCTAAGCCCAGGATTGTAGGTGGGACTTATTGAGCCTGGTATTTTATTCTTTTTTTTTCTCTTGTTTTTTACTTGTAATTGAAAAGTGTGTTTATATATAGGATCTCATTTTGTTGCACAAGCTGGATACAACTGCTTAGCTCAAGCCAATCCTTGACCTTATGCTTCCTTATGTTTTAGACATACTATCATTGTTAATGACAATGGCATGTGCTGGGAGTCACAGTAGCCAAGGGGTTAAGTCTTTGGACTGGAGAACGGCTGCTGTTTACACCACATTTAACCCAGAATACCTTCCAGTCCTTTTTCCTCTGCCTCCTGATTGCCTACAGTATTGCCGCCATGAATGACTGTTCCAAGCGCATAAAGACAGGTTTTGATGGCTTCTTTTCCCTTCTCCAGGACAGTCTGACACTGGCAAGTGCTGACTCCCTTAGAAACACATGTGTCATCAGACAGTTCCAAGTTATGCCAGGTGCTCACTATCTCTGTTCATCGCCCCCACAGAGCTGGTTGGCATAAAAGATCAGTACTGCCCAGTGACACATTTGTCCACTGGACCCTAAATGTTTTCCCCAGCATCAATGTCAGCCTTTCATCTGGGGAACTGACACTGTGCTAGCCCTTTGGTGACCTGGCCCTGTGCGAACCCTTTCCCTCTGTCCATGAGAGTTCAGAGGACCTCAGGTCCATGTTGTTATGCTAAGTGCCTGAGATATGGTTTAGGCATACTCCATGCTTCCCCTTAGTCTCTATGCTCTCCAGGCAAAGTGTCAGAAAAATAATTGCAAGAAATTTATGGGCTTTGGGCTCCTGTATTCCCATCCTCCATTATGGACAACATAGCATACATGAATTGAACTTCATCTTGAACTTTTCAAACCTATACCATATTTTAAATTGAGTTTTTTGTCACTAAATACATTTATAGAGTTAAGAGTAAAGAATAACTCCTATATTCCTATGACTACAACTCTCCTGCTTCCCAAAAATATTTTCACATCTGAGAAACCATAAAATTACAACATGGCCATGTGTAGCACTTTTAGTTCCTCCCTTCTATAAAGGGGTCTTTCAGATAAACAGCTCTGGTTATATGCTTCCAAGGCAACCATTTTTTGTGTCTTTCCTATTAATTTCATCATCAATATTGGATGTAAATTTTTCCTATGGAAATGTGAATCTGCTCACATTTTCCCTAGAATCCATATCCACATTACCCACAGTTGAGGCATAATTTAGATTTTTCTCAGTGAAGCTTAAAAGTAATATGTAGCTATTTTCACAGGGATTATTGGCACTTTTTTTTTGCCGCACTTACACCTTCCTACCAACCCCAGATCCCTACTCTCTCCATCCCTTCTTCTCCATCCTCCTGAACACCAACAAGTCTACTTTCCCTTGCAGTTTAATAAATATGTCTCCTCCACCCTCAGACCCTTCCCCACGTGTAGTTCCAGACTATATATATCAACAAAAGCACTCACATCCCAGCTGAAAATCTCAATCAAACTGTCCTAATGGGAAAAAGAAATGTCTGTAGACACATTAACCAATCTACTTGACACGGGGATTGAGCCCCACCCTCCACTTAACAATATGCATTAGATTTTGCCGGTCAGACCATATAGGAGCATGCAGAACACATGCATGTGCAAATGTAAATATAAGATCACATGCAAAAATATCGTAGCCGAGGATTTGAGGAGAAAATGTAAGTCTGACTTTTGATATTTATAAATAGATAAAATAAGTCACAAAGGACCAAAGTGACCTCACAAAATTGTCTCAATGAAACAATTCTCTTGATAGAGTTAGTAGCACCTTTTTCTTTGCTGGTCATGTGACCACACATCTCCAGAAACAACTTGTGTGAAGCAGAATTACTTCTGCCTATTTCTCAACTACAGAGAAACTGTAGTAAATAGAACAGCTTCCTCGAACCATAGGAGGTTGGCTGACAGAGCAACCAATTACCATCATCCACTGAAAAAGAATGGCAGAATTTCAGTCTAAAAAAGAGGGAAGAGCAATTGGGCATATATTATTATAATACTTTTGCTGTGTTTGAATATTTGTATTGTTGTTGTTATCCAGTACAATTTAATAGGGAGCATGCAAATTTCATTGATATTAACAACTTTATACTTTGTTAAACCAAAGGCAGATTAAAGGATTCGCTTTAGTGTTGTGGAACACACCTATAATCTTAGCACTCTGGCATCAGGGACAGGAGGACATCTGTGGGTTTATGGGGAATAAAAGGATTACCTTTGCAAAAATGCAAAATAATCCTTCCTTAGGTATTATGATAGATATTGCATATTCACTATTTCATTTTTCATCATTCACAGTCAGCTTTATCCATTTACTATGAGTTGACAAAGTTCTGGGTAAGAAGAAATACATTTAGTAGGGAAAATATTCCTTGTGGACAGTCAGGGTCCAGTACTGGCTCGTTCTTGTTCTTGGACTCTCCCATGCACCTTGCAGTGATCTGATCTAGCAAAGGTCTGGTTGCATTTGCATGTAGGAGGAACCATTCCCCATTGCGCCTTTCTCTGTGTCTGTGAGCTCACCTTCTAGGGAGAACTTCCACGCACATCCAGGTGTGTTACACACACGGGGCTTCTCTTCAGTGTGTTTCTTCATATGGGCCCTGAGGTGCTAAGAGTTTGTGTAGGATCTCTCACCAGCCTGTTGTGTAAGGAAGTAAAACTTCACTGGGCCAACCTCCCAGATTCCAGTTGAAGAAGGGGAGGAACAATAATATGAGTGAGCAAAGGGGTCCAGACCATGATGGGAATACCCATAAAGACAGCTGACCTGAGCCAGCAGAGCTCACTGGCTCTTGAATGACAGCAGGGGAATCTACATAGGACCAGACTAGGGCCTCTAAATGTGGGTGACAGATGTGTGGCTGGGGCAGTGTGTGTGGCCACTGGCAGTGGGACCAGGATTTATCCCTAGTTCTTGACCTGGCTTTGTGAAGCTCATTCTCTTTGGAAGGATACCTTGCTCAACCTAGATATAGCTGGGAAGGTGTTGGTCCTGCCTCAAAGTGATATGCCAGACTTTGTTGACTCCCCATGGGAAGCCTTACCCTCTCTGAGGAGCAGATGTCGGGGGGGGGGTTGAAAGGTTTGGGGAGTGGGAGGAGGGAAGAGAGTGGGAACAGGGATTGGTATGTAAAATGAGAAAAAAATGTTTGAAAATAAAAAAGAAAATGCAGAGCTTCAAACTGTGAGGCTTCTTCTGCAACACATGGCTCTGAGCCTTGAGATCTGACTTCTTTTGCAGAAGCTGTTCCTGGAATGAAGGGACACTGAAAAGCTGTTCGGAGGTTGTCCTGGGGTCAAAAAGGAACTTGAAGTGTGAAAGATTCCACTCCACTTTGGGTCTAGTTACTAAAGGAACTCGTCAGAGGATTTTGGTTTTCTTCACACTGGGGGCTGTCGTCTGCCCTCCACAGACATTTTGACCTACAAAGCATGTCATTGACCATAGCGAACAGTTGTTTCACTACTGGATGGTGCATCTTCCTCCCATAAAGTGGTTGTTCAGAGACGGTGGTTGTCACCTGACTCCAACAGAGTCTCCTCAGCAACTGAGGTTGCTATCTGACTCTCACAGGGGTTGACACCACTCTTGGCTGTCTTATGGCCTCCATAGTGGGTCAGGTCACCAATGCGGTTTGCCATCAGAGTCCCACTGGGAGCTTGATTACCACCGGTGGCGTCCTTTGGTTTGCCAGGCCCTTTGGCCCGTGGAGCCCAGCACCTAATGTACCTCTTTAAGGCCCTCCTTGTGATGCAATGAAGCCTGCAGGTTCCTGCTTTCCTTTCCTGAAATCCCAATCTGAGCAGAAAGTGTACATTGAACCCTTTCCTCCCGATCGCAGTACTAGCTGGTGAGTTTCATTATGGTTTTCCCGGATGATGGAACTGAGGATGCAGAAACTGAATCTTTTTGACCAAGACGTTAGCTTACAGATAGAGATTTAAACCCAAAAAGTTTTACTCTTAGAAACCGAGTCCTTGTGTTAAGTTCAGAACATGAATTTGAATCTAAGCAGCTTCTGAGACATGCAGGGTCCATTTCTTTGACAGCTTTAAATTAATTAAAATTACCAATGTTATGAAACTTTAGAAGTTCGATCGAGTTATTTTTGAATCATGTTTTTAAAAAATTAACTCAAACTTGTGATCCTCCTGCCTCAGCCTAGAATTACAGGAAAGTGCCACTTGACTTGGCTGGTTTTTTTTCTCCTTTTACTTTTTATTTTCTGTTGTTTTAATTTATTTTGGTTCTGATCAGGGCTCATCTAATTTTATCCAATGTTGTCCAGGTTTGCCTCAATTCCTGACTCAAGCAATCCTCCCTAACGGCCTCCCTGAATCTACCCCTGCCTCTGGTAACGATGGTTAGTTTTTTGTTTTTTTTTTTAAGTTGGAGACAAAGTCACTTCATGCATCTCAAACTACCCTCCTCCTGGGCACCAGTCCTTTTCCCCCTCTCTCCTGAGGGCAAGAAGAAGAGGCAAGCACCACCAGCCCCAAGGCATATTGGCAGGTGTTGATGTCCATCCTTTCCTGCTTCCCCAGCTGTTTTACCTCATTGGGGACTGTCAGTCCTGACCATGCTTGACCTCTGACCCAGGTTAGACTGCTCCCAGTGTGTATGTGTCACCCAGAGCCTCTATCTAGCCATTCCCATAAGTCCTAATTGTGCAGGGACCAATCCTGTCCAAGGATACCTACTTGTCCCCTAGTCTCAAAACTTTTAGGCAATACCATTTAGAACAGTGTTTCTGGGTAAGGTAGCTTTATTTATCTCCCTTCAAAACTTCCACAGAAGTGTCAGGGCGTCCAGGACCAGGCTGTGATTCTAAGTGTTTTTGGTCACTTCAGGGATGCAGCCTGGGGCCTACTGGCCCATAGCCTAGCTTCAACTGTCACCTCCTAAGAGGCCCAGCCACAGAGACTCAGCAAAAAGTTTTGAATAAGTGATGGGATTTGGGAGTCTTGTATTCCAATTCTCCTTTTGAAAAGAATAGCACATAGGAAGTGTACAAAATGACTTCATCATGGTGTTTACACACCTGTATCATATTTTTAAAAAATTAATGTTATAATTAGAAAATGATATAGAACTCAAAGCAAAACTTACTCTTGTCTGAAAAAAAAGTGTTTTAACTCTTTAGGAATATTAAAAACTATTGTAGAGTAAGGCGTAGCAAGTTTGAGTTCTTCATTCGAGAAGGTGTCTCTTCAGAAGCTTGGGTCTGGATGCCCATGTTTCCATGACAACAATCTCTGTTTCCCATTTCCTAATTCATTTGCTGATCTATACTTTATGAAAATTTTTCCTATGGAAATGTGAACCTATTTATCTTTTCCCTACCCTAAATATCCACCATCCCCACAGGTAGGAAAATGTTTTAGACTTTCCTTGCTAAGCACTCTGGGGGGCTATTTCAGATGATTTACTAAATGATTATTATTTATTAGATTATTACATTACACATTCCTTACATTCCGGCAGATTTCCACTCTCTCCATTTGTCTCTCTGCCATTCTCTTGAACACTGAGAAAGCCATTTTTTTCTGCTCCAGTTTGCAGGTCTGCCTCCTCCACCACAGAGTGTTTCCTCTGTGTAGCTACAGACTTTAATAATAGCAACAGGAGTACTTGTGTATCTCAGCTAACAGGCTGAACCCCACACCTACATTTCCAACACTGAAGTGACACCTGTGGAATTGATTAGGAATGGGTGGAGGCATCTGACCCCAGAGGAATTAACAATCCTGTTGTATTGTACACACATAAGACAGATCATTTAAAATAATAAATATATAGAAACTTTGTATTTCAACTTTTATCATTTTATCTGCTTATTTTGGCAGTCATATAGAAACATTAAAATAGTACTATCAAGGACAATAAATGTGCAGTCGTGAAATATGTAGGTTTATATTTCATGGTGCAAGCCAACATAAAAACATAACTGTGCACACACGCACACCCACACACTCAGACATACACATAAGTGTAAGATGGCTTGGAAAAAGTATCATAGAGTTTTAGGGTAAAAGGGCAGAAAATCTGTTTCATTAAAATGTACTTTATTTGTAATTATGTGTATGTATACAAAAGTGCAATTGCCAGATGGGTCAGAAGATGTGGGATCCTCAGAGCTAAAGTCACAGGTGGTTAGAACCCGCCCTGGGTGGGTGCTAGGGAACAAACTTAGCTCCTCTGGAAAACGAACATGTGATCCTAACCACTGAGACACCTCTCCAGCCCCTAAGACTAATTCCTCCTCTGCCCAACCCCAACAGGGGTTCTTCGTATAGCACTGTCTATCTGTGAACTCACTCGGTAGACCAGGCTGGCCTCAAATTCACAGACATCTGCCTGCCTCTGCCTTCCAAGTGCTGGGATTTAAGGCGTGCGCCATCACCACTACTGCTGCTGCTACCTGGCTCTCTTTTTTTTTTTTAAAAAAAAAAATATATGGTTTCTTTTCATACAATATATTCTGATCATGTTTTCCTCTATCCCAATTGCTCCCAGATCCTCCGCAGCTCCCCACTCACCCAAATCAACACCCTTTCTTTCTCTCTCTCATTAGAAAACAAACTATATTTATTTTGTTTATCTAAAATAAAATAAAACCAGACTAGGGCAAAACACACAAACAGAAAAGGATAAAAAAAAAAACCAAAGAAAAAGTACAAGAAACACACAGAGATGAAGAGGTACACCCTTTCACATACAGATAAATCCCATAAAAACAAAATCAAATATCAGACTTATAAGCAAAAGAGGGATAAGATAAACATAACCTCCAAGAATAGCAATGAATTTGTTTCTGTTGACCAACTACGTCTGATTCTTAATAAGCACACATATAGGAAATAATATCCCAAAGGAGGAAAATGTTCCCTCGAGGCCAACTCTCCCCTCCCCCAACAGTTTAAGCCAAGCCGGGTTGGCTTTGGCTCATGGTTCCTCGGTGTTTAGTCCCCTAGCCAGCAACGGGCACGTGGCAGCTCTCATCACAGAAAACTAAGGAGCAGAGGAATGGGGCTGCCCCGCGCTTGGGTGGCCTTATTCTCTCCTCTTTGTATGTCTTCCAGTGCCCGCCATGGGATCTGCCTACATGTCCAGGGGTCCGCCCCTCACCCTCAGTTAGTCTTCCCTGGACACTCAGTCACGGATGCACTCCAGTGTGCTTTCCCCATTTCTTAGATGTTCCAGTTCTAAATTTAGCCAAGTGAACAACAAAATTTAAATATTATATTTAATTTCCTCCTATTTTTTTTTTCCTAGTCCAGGTTTTTCAGTTACCTATCTATCATCAACATGCTTCAGTATCTCCATTCTATACTTCATGGAACTCCACTTTCTATCAATGATAGTACTTCCATAACCAGAGCCTGAAGTGAAAGGGACAGAGCTGCCTTACCCATGTTGAAAGAAAATGACATGAAATATAGAACGTGAATGTATTTACAGCTTTAGCCTGAACTGTGGAGACTCTTGGTCTTTATCTGCTGTCTACTGTTCCCACAACAGCCATGCCATTTATGGGATGGAAGCCAGGAAACACACATATGGAGATTTAGCTGTGGCCCCAGGCCGTCTTGGCCTCCAACACTGTGGGCTGGGCAAGGAGCTAGAGCTAGGACTGAGAATATTCTTAAAAAATAAAATAAAATAAAATCCCAATTTCAAGGGAGCTCTACTCCATTTCATTTCAGAGGGTCATGTGGGGTGTTTCCTCACTAGACTTTCATTACTTTCTCCTAATGTGTTTGTTTGCTTGTCTTTTGAGACTCCATTTTTGCTAAGTAGTCCAGGATGTCCGAAATATACTGTGTAGCCCAGGCTGGCTTCTTTCCAAGCCTTGGGATTTCAAGCATAAGCTACCTCGACTTGAGTGTTTGGAGAGCATGGAGTGCAAGCCATATCATTTCCATCCTGTTCCTGTTCAAGTATGATGTGTACTCACTAAATGCCTAAATTCTACTGAACAAAAGACAGAATGAGAGATGACAAGCACCATCTAGAAATTAGCACCGTCTAGGAATATTGCACAAATAACAAGTACCAAAAGAAAATGGGCCAAAATGGTACCAAGAATAATACTAAATAATCATGAAAATTATTGACCCCAGAGATGTGCCTGCTAAACGGTTCTCTCTCTCAAGTGATAAAGCCCTAAAAAAAAAAAAAGACACATACAAACAGCACTAAATGGACTCAGCAGGTAGCACTGTGTTTATTCAGATGCATGTGTAACAGGAAAATTAAAGAATAAGAAGCCATGAATTTGAAAGGAAGGGGTTGTCATTGGAGGGGTTGGGAGGTGGAAATGATACAATTATATCCTAATTAAATTTAAAAAAAACTTTTAAAAAGAAATAATGGAATCAGATATGACAATTTGAGTTGTGCATTAAAGATGGATTAGGGTTTTAGCACACAGAAATAAGTCCCAAAGTGTGTAGAACAGAGGAAACATACTGAGTGGTATCATTTGAACAGAAAGATGTCCAGAGAAACATATACTTTAATTGGATACCAAAGACACATCAGAAACTGTGGTTGGTGTTGACTAGGAGCAGGCACCAGAACTCTACTCCTGATAAACATTATGATTTAGCAGAAACCAAGTAAAAAATGGAGCAGGGAGTTAGCAGTCATTAGCTAAAAATAGCCATGGCTAGAAATCAGTGCTAGCTAGAGAGACCCCAGCTGGGGCAGGATGCCCATTGCCTGTCTTTTCACCTTGTGTTTGTCAGTAGGGTGCCAGTTTTCCTGTCACCTGTCCATAGAATCCAACATTTTATTAATTTCTGAGATGTTTAGAAAAAATGCTTTATTTGGGACTTTTTTAAAAAGCAACACAATTTTTTTATTTCAAGGGATTTAGCTATACTTTGAGGTGGAATTTACTTAGAGCTAGGAAAACTGCCGAACATACTCATATCTACTATAAAGCCAAAGCAATCTACTCAGTGTCTGGTAGCAGAGGGTGGACCAAACCGTGGGAAATGTCTGTGACTGATCTCTGAATCCTTGTTCTCTATAATGATGGCTTAGTCTTCTTCAGTGTCCTTTACATCCAACGCCTCCTTTTAGTTTACGTTAAGATAGCTTTATGTAAAGTATATTTTATATTAGAAGCTAGACTTAAATTAAAAGAATTCTGCTATATTTTCATCTGGAACTTTTCACAATGCATTAACTATTAATATAAGAAAGCATACATTATATTTCCTCAACCCAAATATGTGAGTTGGTTATAAAATATGAAATTTAATTTAATAAGGGGAAAGCGAGTCTTTAACTCAATTGTAAGATCAATTTCAAATTCAGAACTATTAAAGCTTAAGCCTCTAAGGGGAGAATTGAGTGTGATTTGGACATAAAAGTATGAAGTCAAGGACTGGAAAGGCGGCTCGGTAGTTAAGAGCACTTGCTTCTCTTACCGAGGATCTGGGTTCAATTCGTAGCACTGACATCAAGGCTCACAGCCATCTGTTATTACAGTTCACGGGGTTCCAATGCCCTCTTCGGGCCTCTGGATACCAGGCACATACACACAGGCAAAACATACATAGAATAAATACCTGAATGTAAAGTCATTAGGCAGGTGTGTGGTTGTTACCTGTAATTCCAGCAGAGGCGGGTGGCTTTCTGAGAATTCAAGACTAGCCTACTCCACATAGGGAACAGTCATATAGCGAGACCTTGTCTCAGAAAAAAAATATAAATATGTATGTGTGTATGCCTCTGTGTGTGTGTCTGTGTTGTGTGTGTGTGTGTGTTAAGTTTTTCAATGGCTGCTGGTGATAGCTATTGTTGTTTTAATAGTTGTCATAAGACTCGCCAAGGAAGTCTTCTGTCCCCTAGATGTAGCCTCTGAGCGTCTCAGCTTCAGCCTCCCAGAAGCAACTTTCCCAGAGTCGAGCTGCCCTTCCTGCTCCGTCCTCTTCTGCCCAGAGCTCTCCGTCTTGCAGTTCACTCCTAATCTTTCAGTGAATCAGAAAAATGGCAGATCTAGCCCTCCCCCGGACCACTCACTTTCGTTCCTGTGCCTCATATGCTCCCTTCTCTAGCTAACAGCCTAAGATTTCCTGTGTAAGTATCACTACATAGAGTAGCAGCTAAAAATGTATCTCACATTGTATATTGAATCAAACAAGAAAAAAAATCTGCTAAGTATTCAGAATAATTTTGTGAAGATTTTTATCCTCTCTTTTCCACACATAAGAACCAAGGTCAAACATTATGTCTGAAACCACACAGATAATTAGGATTCTGATTTGATCCAAGACTCCTAATTCATGTGTTGCTGCCAAGGCTGAGGACCTTGGTTCTATCCATAGGACTCATATGTGGGGGGAAAGGAAACTCATTCCTACAAGCTGTCTTCTGACTGCCACACAGGAGCAGGGGCACGTGTGTGCCTACACTAATGCATACATCATACACTTACCCACGCCACACACACACAGGAGCAATGGCACATGTGTGCCTATACTAATACATACATCATACACTTATTCATGTCACCCACACACACAGGAGCAGGGGCACGTGTGCGTTCACACTAACACATACAGCATACACTCACACATGCCACACACACACACCACACACACACAGGAGCAGTAGCACGTGTGTGTTCGCACTAACACATACCGCATACACTTACCCATGCCACAAACACACACAAGAGCAGTGGCACGTGTGTGTCCACACTAACACATACATCATACACTTACCCATACTCCCTCCCCCACACACGAAATAAATAAGTGTAATAAGAAATTGTTCTCTGAATCCACTGCATCTCTTTAGTGTTTCTGGCCAAATTAGAGGCTAAATATTTTTCCAGAGATTTTTTTTTTTGCAATCTTTTTCCTAAAAATCCTAATTTTGTTGTTTCTATTTTACAACCATGTAATGCAAATTTGAGAATAAAAACACAGAAAAAAATGAATGAAAGTCTAGAGAGGAAACACATACCCCTACCCCTAATAAGGGCCTCATATATCACCCAGGTTATCTGGAGAGAGTGAACAAGAAATGCAATATAAAAAGCAATGAAAACTGAAAGTCAGCGTGGAACAGTGACTTTTCAGAATGGAGAAAGTCAAATGGCACTTCCATGAATAGTTATATTCTGCAGCTTTGGAGGAATACACAAACCACTTTCCATTTTAATTTACTTTTTTTTGAAGGTTAATGCATTGTATCTATGTTGTCATGTCAATAACACTGGTGTCAAAGTGTTCTAGTTAAAAGCAAAGGCACAACCGACTTTGTTTGCTCAATAGAAAGACGTCCAGTCATTTACTACTACTGTTGAAAAATTGTTTTTATCTATAAAGAAATTTGTACAATAACCGCTACTCAACAAGTTTACAACACCCCAGGGTGAGCCTTTTCTTTTAAATAACCAATGGCACAAGAGTAAATTTAGACAATTACACAGTGAAACACAGTAGATTAAAAGCACATTAGGACAGAGAGCATTAGGCCTAAAGGAAAGATAATTAAATGCATTCAATTCACATCCCTTTCTGAATCCTACTATATTTACACGATTCAAAAATGTTTGGCAGATGTATAGTTAGGTAATGGAGGCTGGGAGAAGGGGAGTGATTCATCTTACCACCAAGAACACTATGGTATCTGAAAACATTCAGCATAGACACCGATAAAGGCAAATAAAAATACATTTTATGGTCTAGGCATATAAATAGAGCAAATTACTTCTACTTTTGATACTATTTTTTTTGTTGCTAGAAGGAAGAACAAGAGCACCTAAGAGAACATAGGATAGACCATTTAACATATCAGGAAGAGAATGGAGCATTCCTTACATGAAGATCCTAGGAGGTAAAGACACACATAGGTCACAGAAATACATCAGAAGCCTTTTTGTATTAAATTACAAGAAAATTGAAGTGGGCATTGGTACTGGAGTTAATAAGCAAACCTTTTACAACTGTAGATGCATGGGATAGTAGTCACTAATTTCTTAAAACCTTTTCTTCTTTCTTTCTACGTTTATTCTTCTCTCACACAGTCCATTCCAACCACAGTCTTTCCTCCCTACACTCCTCTCCGATAAAACCTTGGCTTAAGCAGTGCTTGAGCAATGAACAGCACACAGGACTGAGGACCTGGGAACGGAATGCAATTGTCACTCTGCTCTTGACCAACTAGGTGGCTAGCACAGGGTAGCATTTTCCTTATTCCTATAAAAGACATCAGATTAGGTCACTAAAGAATTCTGTAAGCACACTACAGAGACTATCAAAGAAGTACAGAGGAGTTCTGGGCTTCAAGGCTCAAGGAGATTAATAAAAACGGGAAGAACAGTGCACAAGGATTATAACGAGGGCCCAGACAACCTGCTGCGGCTTTCCTTCTCTTTGGTTATGACTCTTAGAAGATAAGCCCTTTTCCAGTCACATGTTTTCCTAAATACATGCATAACTTCCATATGACCATTTCCATAAGTTTCTCAATTCTATGGCGGACATACATTTTTGTCGCTCTTTAATGCTTCTCAAATGAGGATGCTACATAACATGCACGGCAGCTTGCATTCAGTGCTGAATGATAACAGCCTCTAAATCGGTGGTCCTCAACCTTCCCAAAGCTGTGACTCTTCAATACAGTTCCTCATGCTGTGGTGACCACAACCCCAAAATTATTTTCGTTGGTTGCTTCATAACTGTAATTTTGCCACTGTTATGAGTCCTAATGTAAAGGTCTGATGTTCGCGGTATCTGGTATGTGACCCCCAAAGGGGTCGTAATCCACAGGTTGAGAATGACTGCTCTAAATAGATCTGTTGCTCCATGTGTGACGAGTATTGATGTAAGCTAAGAACTAGGTTTAAATCCCTGCTTTTGTTTCTACTGATGAGACTCTAAGATTTCCTTCATGTCCAGAGAGATTATTATCTGTAAACAGACTTCCTGGCTAGTGCTGAACCTTAACTGAAAAAAATTTTAAAGTTCTCTCCAGAAATTTAAACCAGGGCGATACTAATAATAAAATTACCAGATGATTTCACATTTATTATTTAAAATAACCAAAATGGCTGGGAGAGAGGAAATGGCCTTTCTTCACTGGAGTCGTGGGGATATCAGCCATCGTCAGGGCAGGCTAACTCAGAAATAATCAGCCAACACGAAACAGACTCCCGGGCTTTTAGTGACTTTTGTCTTTTAATTTTGTTTCTACGAGCAAGAAAAAAACATGGAGTTGGGTGGGTAGGGACCAGGAGAGAGGCCCTGGGAGGGGTTAGGGGATGAGAAAGAATATGATAAATGTACTGCATGAAATTCTCAAAGAATACATTTTTTAAAAAAAAGAAAAATTAAAATAATATAAACGTTTACTCTCAAATTTGCATTACATAGTTGTAAAATAGAAACAGCAAAATTAGGGTTTCAAGAAAAGACACCACAAAAATCTTTGGAAAAAAATATTTAGCCTCTGATTTGGCCAGAAACACCAACGAGATGCAGTGAGTTTAGCAAACAACTTCTTTTCTTGTTACATTTATTTATTTTGTGTGGTGGCGGGTGTGGGTAAATGTATGATGTGTGCATTAGTGTGGGCACACATGTGCCACCATTCCTGTGGTTGAGGCTGCGGGTAAGTGTATGATGTGTGCATTACTATGGGCACACATGTGTCACTGCTCCTGTGTGGCAGCCAGAAAACAGCTTGCTTTCCCCCATGAGTCCCTTTCCCCCATGTGGGTCTGTGGACAGAACCGAGGTCCTCAGCAATCCCCTTTACCTGCTGAGCCATCCCCGCAGTCCCAGATTAGGTTTTTAGTAAATGCAACTCATAGGCATGAATTAGCACTTAATTAAATATATGGTACGGCATTCTAATAAGTATAGATGAGCAGAGGGCAGAGTCCAACAGATCAGTAACTCGCTAGGACTCTATGGTTTATACAGTCTCGCATATGTGCAGGAAAACAGTAAATTTCAAAGTGCAAGAAAACAGTATTGCAAGAGGAACTGGGCCAGTGAGAACACTGTCAATAAATAGTCTAAGGGGGATGGCACAAGGCTACCATCTGAATTTCATTCACATTATCCCCAGCCAGAAACTGAAGTGCAAAGGTCAGGCCCTTGGTGTTTGAATACTAGGCTCTGAGTTTGCTAGGGCTCCCTTTCATTGTGCGCATCCACGGCCTTCCCTTTGCATAGCTCAGTGGGGTGATCTCTCCCTTGGCTTCAGCTCCCTCTCATTTTCCTGTCTCCTCTGAATGGCTTCTTCCCATAGTTGGTTTCATGGTGTCTCCCCACCCATGGCTTTGTCTCCCACACTAACCATGCCTGCACGTAGTTCATTAGCCTCACCTCCTTAGCACCATGTGGGGAGAATTCAGTTTTAGCTGGGGTCTTTCACTGACAAAAGTGATTTTAAGTGAGACCAGGAATGCGAGGGAACGTACACGCGGAAATCTAATTCCATCTGATTAGAGCTCAGCTTTGGTCCGTGGCTTCCTCATCCCTCTCAGGAGAAAAACATTGACTCATTTTCAGAAAAGCAAAGGCCCATTGTCAATTCTCATTGTTCCCAAATGCTGCTGTAACTAAAGAGGACAAGACTTCCCCATTTCAGAAAACACTGACGAAACAAACCAGAACACTGTATGTAAAAGCATCTTACATGGAAGTTTCTGATTTGGACATTTATAGTTCATTTATCCAAACACATTTAGAAATTTCCTACTTTGAAATTTAAGAAATGAACATTTCAAAAACAAAAAAAAAAACCACCTCACTGCTTTTCTTTTCTTTTTCTTTTTTGATAAGGAATTGCTCTGGTTTTGATTAAAAAAAATAAGTCTCTGAAGGATTTGAAAAAAAATAATTCACCCATAGCGTTTTAGGTAGTACAAATAGAGCTGGAGGGCTTCTGGGATCTCAGGGGCCAAATACCTAGCTGCTGCAAGGACACCCCAAGGTAAAGAAAGCTGGAGACAAGGAAGGACAGCAAGGCTCCCCTCTGAGAGCTGCTGAAGACCTGAGCAGGCGGGCTGAGGATCACCTGGATGACCCGCTCCTCCTTTTTCACACCTAAGGCTAAGTGAATGAGTGGGCTGGCTGGGTCAAGACCTTAACAAATTTTTCTAAGGACCCAACATTCTCTGAGTTAGGAAGGCAACCAGCAGACTAAGTAGTACAAAGATAATTTATTGCCTCGGGAAGTTCAAGGTCACAGCCGTGGTAAAAACCAGGCTCCAGATGCTCCTGGACTGTCTCTCTAAACAACAATAAAAATGCCGGAAGTCAGGTATATTTGCCTGCAATTCCAGTGTTTGGGGAGGGGGAGATAGGAGGAATGTGAAGAGTCTAGTATATGTCTAGGTTACAGGGTACATGCCTAGGTTACATGGCTCCTGTCTAGGATACATGGCATAACATGTCTTCAAACAGGCAAGTGACCACGAAGCAAGCAAGCACCAGGTGGAAGTCACAGGTCCCTCAGGCCATATGCTCTGCACTCCGCACTTGGAGAACTCAGCTTAAATCATTTGAAAATTAAAGGCTCATTTCCCCTAAACGCCTTGCTCTGGTGCCACCATTATTGCCAGAGCCTAAGATCCTAGTTTTTTTATTTTTATTTTTTTACTCCACATGGAAGCAAGGGTCTTCTGACAATTTTTGTGTACGTACTGAATATGCATACTGAGTACGTAACTGGTCAGGGCAGAACTCATGATTTTATCATTTGCTTCATCTGTAGCAACTTCCCTAGGAGAGCAAAAGTTTTTAACATATTCACTGACATTCACTCATGTGTCTGCCCTACCGATTATTTTAATAAACATTTCCTGAGCAGAACTCTGTTATCATAAATCATTATGAATTTGAAAGGAAAAAAGTGATTTCTTCCATTGCAAAAAGATCACAGTAATAGAATATGCAATGGGTTTGATCTGGATTAAACTAACTCAATATATTATTTGCATCACCCCAAACACTAGAATTTATAACTCGGTATCTGTTAAAAATAACTTGAGAACTGTCCCTATCAGAAACACTGGAAGCCATTTACTTTTATCAAAGTTTTCATAGCATTCTGATCCCAAGATCTTTTATGAAAATATCATTCCTGACCGATTAAGAGTTTCATCAAAACCAAGGACCAAGTTTTCTTTGAGCTTAATTTCCAAGGTTTGCAAGCGGTCACTTTTACTCATTATAATTTGCTAGATTACAAACTGAGTTCCTTCGGTGCACGACCCAGTCCTTGATATGCAGCTCACTTTTGATCAGTTGTGAAATCATCTCGCATCGGCTGAACAGCACATTATCCTAAGGGACGCCCTACCAGCCCCGTGTAAGGAATGATTTTCCCTTTCACCCTTGGCTCAGGTGCCTCCTGCTCACCCTTCTTTTTAAGCGAAGCCCTTCCCAGTGGAGTAGCTTTCCCTAGATGCAGCCCAGCCATAAGGTCACAAAAAGCAGAGTTGCCTCTGTGACCTATGGCATGCAGTAGTCAACAATCATGCCAATAAATAGGCAGAGAGATAGTGATTGCTGGCTCTAAGGTCATGGTAATAATCATGCTTAGAGTCCCTCACAGAAGGAGTAGGGAGAGGGTCACCAAACCCTTCTCCAGAATGTCACTCCTTCTGTTCAGCTGCGTGTGGTCATGGGGTGGGTGCTAAGGAAGAGAGGGAGGGACGGTTGACTGGAGACTGGGACACTTCTGTGGAGAAGCTTCCATGAGTCCTAGCCTGAGCTAGGGATGAGATTGTTCAGAGCTGCAGCTGTCTCTGAGTCATCCGTGATCCTACAAGTAGCCCCTCCTGCAGGTCTTAGATGGAATTCTTTCTTCTGTCTGTCAGCCCGGTCTATGGTGAATGAATGTGACTCTGTCTCCCTACGGAAGAGAATGCAGGCTTCTCTGCTTTGGTCAAACCCAGATTTTGCATTTTTTCTTAGCTTTACAATTCTATAATTTCAAGATGATTGTTTCTTAAACCATCATCTGGGGAACAATGACTGTGACACCTACTGAGAAACGAATGGGTAGAATGTTAAGGTGACTTCTAAAGCAG
This sequence comes from Ondatra zibethicus, assembly GCA_004026605.1. Lineage (NCBI taxonomy): Eukaryota > Metazoa > Chordata > Mammalia > Rodentia > Cricetidae > Ondatra > Ondatra zibethicus. Next base: position 82,847 of record PVIU01006269.1, on the reverse strand, counting down.
GCAGGTCATGGCCTTGGCTTCTAAGAGAGTAACTTCTTTTAATATTAGAAAGGGCAGCCTGGTGGTGGAGGCAGCGCACCCCTTTAATCCCAGCACTCAGGAAACACCAGAAGGTTGATTTCTGCCTTGGAGTTTGTATTCAGTCTGGCCTACAGAGTGAGTTCCAGGACAGCCAGAGCCACATAGAAAAACCCTGTCTCAAACAACAGAAAAAGAAAAAAAAGAAAAAAAAACCTGAATTTGGAAAGTCTGCCAACATTTAGCAAGCATGGCCAACCTGTTTACAATGAGAACCAGGATATCAGTGCGTATTTAGATAGCTTTGTAGACACTGAACTTTAGAGCTTTAGAGAATATGCTACCAACTTAAATATTTTAGAGAAAAACTCGTGTTTCCCTAGCTTCCTGGAGAGTTACCAAAAAATACCAGCACTCATTTCCTCTGGACCATTTGTATCCGAATATCAGAATCCCCAAGTGTGGGGTCCAGAAGCTAATAAAATATTTCCAATCTTTAGGAAACTCCAAAGGACTCCCAGAATTTAGAACACCTAAGATGATGTTGGTCTTGGACTAGCGTTTTTGTCCTTCCCTTTAAGAAACTAGACTCATTTTTAAGAATTTTTGTGCTGGTTTTAACTTGCTATCTGCCAAACACTCATTACACACAAAACCATTAGGTTGCAAAAATGAATGTTATCTACTTGAAGCACCTGTGCACAAATAAACACTACAAGATGTTGGCTGATCAATGTTTTAATAAGGTCAGAGTAGAGAAAAGCTGCCCCAACAAAGCTACCAGCTCCTGGGATGGGGACAGCCTTTTCTCTATATTCATTTCTCAGCAAAGGAGAATTCTGGATTATGAGAATTTTACTGATAATCACGTTCTTGACTGCCCCAGAAATGGTTGGAAAGACATCACAATGCATTATGTATACACCCACAAATTTTAGTATATAATTATAATACAAATAGCTTTAAATAAATACCCAAGTACATGCCCTTCAGGTTTGTGATGGGCACTTGAACAGGCACTGAAGCACCCTGTTTAGAAAAAAGTGTGTGATTCATTGCCCATTGACCACAGACAACCTAAGCACTGAAAGTGGGTTTGTCTAATGCTCTACCTGTTTTCTACATAAGACTGAAAACCCAGTCTAAAGGCACAGGCTAGACCATTGTCAGTTCTCTGCCTAACCCTTCCTGTCGTCACAGAGAACCCGTGGTGTCACTGTCATCTGTTAGTTAGGAGGCTCTGTTGGAAACCTGAAGAATTCCCCTTTTCTTTAACATCACTTCTTCCTAATCCATCACAGGTCATGCAGGTCAGCTGGAATTTCCTCAGCCATCTGAGAATATTTCCAGTGCTTGGAAGAGAATTCTCTAGAACCCCAAACTGTCTCTTTTAGTGTATTTCAACGTCATTCTAGGAAGCTCTCTAAGATGCTAATGGATGGAGCAACACTATCAGGTAAGGATGTTAGCTTTGACAGTGTCTGTGATTAGCACATAGAATTTTGTGAAGTAGAGGAAGCTGCATTTTGCTATTTTTTAAAAAAAAGTCTAGAGCATCTCCTTTTTCTTTTAATGAAAGTTTTATGATGCTTAGATGTACAAGCTTGGACAAAAAGTATCCCTCGTCCATGGTTTAGGGCACAGAATATTAACAATTGCCAAATGCTAAAATACCAACATATTCAACATTTTGCAAACCTAGATGAATAAGCAACCTCCCCTGACTCTGCTTCTAAACAAGGGAAGGCCCGCTGGGGGAACTAAGCATCATCACTTTTAAATTGCTTCCATATGAGCCTCATAATTGTGCCCCTCTCAAGCTGGAGCTAATTGAGAACTTCTAAGGCAGGAGAAGCAAAGGGCATTGCAAAGCTCTCCCCTTTTGCTAACACCCAGGTCATGCTTTCCTTTCATGTATCAGACCATCGGATAACAATATTAGCTTGTACCAGTTCCACGCTACATCATGGTGCTCTTCAGATAAGACGCGACACCAAATGGGGGAAAAGGACTTAAAATCGGGTGAAGAGGTAGAAAATTATGAGTCAACTCTCTACTCAGATCCATCTTTCATGTGATATTTCATCTGTCCACAGCCTGTTCTGCATGAAACTAGTAAGTCTTAATACACTCTTTTTAAAGATTTGTTTTGGGGCTGGAGAGATTGCTCAGTACTACTGTGGAGGGCCTGGGGATCAGTTCTCAGAACCCACATAGTGGTTCACAAGCATTCAAATTTCCACTTCCAGGGGATCTGAAAACCCTCTTTCGACCTCTGTCGGAACAAGGAATGCATGTATGCATGTAATACACACACAAACAAGCAAACAAAACAAACAGTAAGTAAATCTAAGGAGAAATTTTAAAAGATTTTGTGTATGTATGTGAGTGCGTTCATGCGTGTATGTGTGTGTGTGTGTGTGTGTGTGTGCTGCAAAGGAGGGCAGTGTATGTACAAGCCCAAGCGGAACACCCAGATCTCTGGAGCTGAGTTACAGGTGACTGTGAGCCATCCAACATGAGTACTGAGAAAGGAACTTAGGTCTTCTGGGAGACGGCCAAGTGCTCTTTACCACTGAACCATCTCTGTAGGCCTGAAACTACACTTAGTCAGGGGAGAGTCTGAGCTTGCCTTCAAGAAACACGGCACCGGCACCGGCACCGACACATCCACTCCTCCATGCCTCATGACAAGCGTTGTAACACAATGGCAAATTCCCCAACACCTGATAACTCTGGTCATTGTCAGTGCCAAGACAGGGCAGAGTTGGGATGTGCGGTACACCCTACCCAGGTTTCCGTCCTCACTTAGATAAGACTCAATTCTGTCATTCTCATATTCTTCAGGATTCTTTTTACTCATAAAAGATCAATGTCATCTTTATCTGGAGGTAAAAATGCTGTCTCGTTTTCAAAGTGTTGGTTCTAGATATTCCTGATGAAAAGGACAAAGAACCTCGTTACCGCTGGCGGGATGTGCTGCTCATCCCTCTTCTCAGAGCTACTCACGTCCTTTGACGGTGTACAGTGATATTCTCCGCTTTTTCTTGCTATCTGCTGCTCATATTATTCTCTCCTTGGAAGAAATGCAGGAAAAGAAGGACCAGAATGGAGTGACTTCACAAAGACCTAAACTTGCAAACTTGCGTCTGCTGTTTAAGCAACCTCATACAGCTTTATATATTCTCCTACAAGACAATGGTCAGCTTAATCATCTAGGAAGCTGCGTTGCCTCAGGGATGAAATAAATTATAAAGTCATAAATCTTCTAGTGGCCTTACTAAAACAATAAAATGTAGTGAAGAAAATTATTTTAAGAATACATTTTATGTGGTAAATACATCTAAAATATTTTCATTTTAATAACATGCAACATAAAATTTATCATGAGATATTTTTCAGACCTTATTCATTTGTTTTTGTATCAGGGTTTCACTATATTGCCTTGGCTGGCCTGAAACACAGAGATTCACCTGTCTCTTCCTCAAGAGGGCTATATATAAAGTTGTGCACCACCATGCCCACCTAAGGTCTTTCTTCTTTTGTACTAATATAGTATCCAACTATATTACATCTAGTGTACATTTATATTATTCAGCATTTTTCTTCCTTTACATCCAGTTTGAGCAAGTGACATTCTAAGTAATCTGTCTTCACAGAGGTGTCTGGTGGCTACCACATTGGAAGACATGTTGACGGTGCCACTTCTTTTGAGTATACTTTAAAAAATATTTATTATATTATATATTTGAAATATAAGGGTCATTTTTATAGAAAGTAAATGTTCTTTGAGATTTGAGACCTATCTGTTTTATTCCTGCCTTTTGCATAATGCATACAGGGTCAGTAGTTTAAAAAAAAAAAAGCCTGGAAAAAGAATATGCACATTAACCCTGCAATATTTAATCCTGAAGCTTTCAAGCCCTGTGACAAATGAAGCCAGACTGAAAACCACAGATATAATTTGCTGGCTGTGGTCCCTTCTGAATCAAATAAATGATGTTGACATTCAGGAAGCATGCTATAGCAGTGAAAGAATCAATCTTGGCAGATCTGTCATTTATGATTTAATTTTTGCAGAACAACTTACTTAAAACTGTTTCTGAAGTCAGGATTGGATTCCAAGTGTGTGTCTAGACTCGGAATTCTATTTGGGTTTCTTTTTTTTCCTTGCTCACTGCCATTTTGGCCAGAAAATGTTTTAAATTCTCCAGAGTATTGCTGTAAGCAGTATCTTAAAAGCAATGTAGGAAAGTGAGAGATAGATAGATAGATAGAGAGAGAGAGAGAGAGAGAGAGAGAGAGCTCTTTCCCAAGTCCATGTTATATGTGGAAATGCTAAAACATTAGCTTCCAAAGGCTTTTGCTCTTGAAAATTTGTTTGTGATAGACATGCCGGAGTGGTGTTGGGTGGAAATTATGGAAGAAGGGTTCCTTTTCCATACCAAATATGTCAATTAAAGGAGGAATCTGGCACAATCAATTAGTACTACCCTGTTACAACATAGCAGTTGGAAACATGTCTTCTATTCTTTGTAGCATCTCTAGCATTTAACAACTTCCCGGTAAAACCCACACACTACACAGTTATCCACTGAATAAGGGTCCAAGTTCCAGGTCAGCCCATGGCACAGAGAACTGGGGGCTCTGTACATGAATGCCCCTGAGCAGGGAAGTGTAATTTACATATTCATTCATACCAATTACTCAAGAGCTGAACGCATGTGAATTCAGAACAACAACAACAACAAAAAAAACCATTTATTCTCAATGTCCAATTGAACACTGTTCCCTTATGTTTTGATTGCTACTATAACAAATCAACTCAGATATAATGGTTAAAACAACAGGAAGTTATTTTCTTACAGATGTAAGGGTCATAAAGCTGATACAGGTTCCACTGGGCAAAAATTAAAGTGTCTCAACACAGCTGTGTTCTTCCTGGAGCCTAGGAGAGAAGCCGTTTCTGTCTTTCCCTGTTTTGTTTATTTACCAGATGCTGCATATCTAGATCCTCCCGATTTGTTGATTAGATGATGTTGGGGGAGGGTAGTATGTACTTTGTGCAGTTCTGTGGATATTCTGAATATTAACCCCCTGGCTGATGTTTAGTTGGCAAAGATTTTTCCCTTACTTGTGTAGATGCTGACAAGATTTTCTAAATTTCTTAAACTTCAGCCTTCTCACTGGTTCATACTGTAGTTGAATATATTTCCCCTCCATTTGGTTCCCCTTCTTTTCTTCTCTCTCCTCTTACCATTGGTTTCTTTGATTCCCCCTAGATAACTTAAGTTACAGATATACTTACTATATACATACATGGTTTCATGACTACATAAACTCTAGGAAGTGCAAATGAGAGCCTTGATTCATGGCTGCCTTCCATCTTTAATGTCAACAACACTTTATGTATTCTACAGGGAAATTTCTCTCTGATCACATTCAGAAGAGGTTCTCCACTTTAAATACTTATGTGATAAGACTGGATACACGAGAATAATCCAGGAGAAATCACCCATATCAAGATCCACATGCTAAATCTCATTTACAGAGTAAGTATCCTATCTACAGGCTTCAAGGGTGAGGGTATGTTAGTCATTATCTCCTGTACCTCAGTAATAAAGCTGAATTTTAAAGCTGTCTCTATTTCTTTCTATCTATCTATCTATCTATCTATCTATCTATCTATCTATCTATCTATGATGGCTATTTTTGTTTATTAGCTTAGCTACATCTGAAATTAACTAAAACCCAAGTTTATACCTATGAGGGATTTTTTTTCATTTCTTTTGGTTTTTCAAGACAGGGTTTCTCTTGGTAGCCTAGACTGTTCTAGAACTTACTCTGTATATCAGACTATCCTTGAACTCACAGAGATCTGTCTGCTTCTGCCTCCTGAGTGCTGGGATTAAAGGTATGCATCACCATTGCCACTGGCTGAGGAACTTTTTTTTCTTAATTAAATCACTTGAAGTGTGAAGACCAACTTTTTAACCCAGATCTTTTGAGGTGGGAAGGTCTACCTATAATCTGTACCATAACTTCTCGTGGTAGTATATATAAAGGACATGGAAGAAAGTTTTGGCTCTTTGCCTGCCTGCTCTGGATGTTGCTGGCAAGTCCGTTCCTTCCCTGGCATTAGAGCCTACTTCAGGATTCTGCGTGTACAGGAGAACAGCTGAGACATCCAACCTTGTGGACTGAGCAAGCACTGGGTTCTTGAAACTTCAGTTCTTAGACAGCCCTTTCTGGACTAGTTGGACTACATTCTGTAAACATTCAAATAAACCCCCTTCTCTCTAGATATAGATTCATTCTATAAGTTATATTCCTCTAAAGAGCACAAATACACTACCTATCAAGAGAAAGAGTTCTCTTGCTTTTTCCATGTCTAGATGGTAGTTAATAATCATCTTCCTCCATCTTATAAGCAACCAATATTGCAATTCTCTCTGCCATTTTTTTCATCGACACATATCATTCTCTCTCTGTCTCTCTCTCTCCTTCTTCCTCACCCTGGTAATATCAGCCCCCCCCCCAACCTGCAATGTTTTTGAGAAAAATTTATATCTATACTAATGATTACTAGTTTAAAACGTTGCTTTCCCCAGCTGTTTCTTATTATCAGAGGACCCACCAGTTTGAAAATCAGCATATACTAGAATGATACCCTAAGAAAGAGGAAGCAGTAAGGACCACCCACAAAGCCAACGATGAAATACATCCAAATTATAAAACCCAATGAATCCTGGGCAAAAGTTGAAATTAAAGCACTTTTATCCCTATCGCCTTGTCCTGTGGTGCCGCCACCAGAAGTTACACATGTTTGTGTTGACAAAATCGGCAGTTCTGTTGGAGTGCAAGTCCCACTATGCTAATGAAGACATGTTTTTGGTAGTTACGTTTGTGTGGACAAAATATGCAGCCAATGCTCTCTGTCTGTCCAGCACAACTACTAATAGAGCAGTAAGTTGAATAAGAACTTTCCCAGGGTTTGCTGGGTGGATTTATTTTATATCTCATATTTTTATCTACTGTCAGTGTCCAGATTTCTAATGCATCACGTTCTGCAAAAAGATATCTTTTAAACAGTTAAACTATCTTTTTGCCTAAACGTTTGGTGGTGAGAGGCATGGGGGAGGGCACCTACACAAATCCCAATTCAGACAAAGAACGTGCTGCCACCGAGGAAAGGGGTGGGAAGAACCCAAATGCAGCTTACTCTCATCCACCGCATTAAACTCACTTTTCCATTCCTGTGCAGGTGTGACTTCAACAGAACACGAGAAGACGCAAAGATTCAGGGGCTTCTCGGGGGGAACAGAATAATATTTCTTTAGGTGAGACTAATCATAGCTACCAGACACAGGGAGCCTAACAAGCTCTTAATTAATCCTTTACATTTGTTATCCTTACAACATGTGTTAGTTATTTCTAATGAAAAGATAGCTGAGACTCAAAGAAACTGAGCAAGTACTGGCCAAAAGGAATTCTCCTGATACATATTATACAAATGTACTCTTTACAAAGCCCACCTTCAACACAATTAACTGCCATGAGTCCCTCTTGTCTATGAAATACTCCCTTCAAATATAGAGACTTAAAAAATTAGTAAAGTCTGCCAGTGGCTAAACTACTTATGGTTAAGGTCATTCAATTAAACAAACTTAATTTACTATGTCTTACTTCCCAGACCGCAATCTCTTTTCAAATTGAAATAAGCAAAGTCAAACCTCTGATATCACTGATGCTCACCTAAATCATTCACAGTCTTCAAACCCAGCTCAATTAATACCATCTCTGCAAAAGGTAGCCATGACAACACCAGTCTAAATCAATTTCTATTGTCTCAAATCCCTAAGCAGTTTTATCAGCGCTGTACGACAGAGAGAGGAGGATTGACTAAAGAGATGCGAGGGTCTGGGAGGAAGGAAACAGCAGTACTGACAGAAGCAGCCTGGTGGGGGAGACTGGCAGAGGAGACAGCCCGGGGGCACCTGTGGATACTGGATGTTGACAACACACACTTCAGACTCGTGGGAAGGGGAGGTGGAAGGGGGATGTGCACGAGAAAGCCGCCATTCAGGAATAGCCCACAGGAGAAAGGTGAATGAACCCATCCTGGTTACAAGTTCACAGTGATGCATAAACAATAAGGAGTCAGTTTTTTGAGAGAAACCAAAGTAGAAGAAAAAAATGAGTGGTTTCTGGACAAACCAGGTGAAGCTCATCAGCATCATAGCACAGACCATAAGACTTCCCTAACAACTGCCAAAGTACACAGTGTGCTGTGTTAGTAATAGGAATATATAATAATAATAATAGAAATATGGTGTTAGTAAGTAGGAATATCCATATTCCTATTTATATAAATAAGTATAATACATAAATCATAAGATGTCTATAGCTTATTTAAAATTATTTTAAAATGCCATAGGGTACCAGAACACTTCCAAAAGTCACAGACATGTTCATCATTGTGACGCTAGCAGTGGTTCTCTGCATGTTCTCCAGACACTGTGACATCACATGGGATACACCAAATACCTGCCTTCATTTCATAGCTGAGTTATCTGTCGATATAGATGACTTTTAAAGAATCATGATAGATATATTACCCTGTGTTGCTGTTGAAGTGAATTCACTGGGTCTTTTTGCATGTAAGTAGCTATCATTACACACTGGTAAACGATGACCACATTTGTGCTTTTCAAATGAAAATACAAGCATCAGCAACATGATGATCCTAGAAAGGGGCAGAACTCCCGAGGTTCAAACCTGGACCCGGCACGACCTTCTTTCTGTCTGCAGGACGGAAGAGCTGAGGGCTTACAAGTGGAAGCCCGGAAGTCGGCAAAATGGGTCTAGGATGAGCAGCTGCTTCATTAGCATTAGGGCTGAACCCCCCATGTCACATCCCTTAGAGCCCCTTGTCTTTGTCAATTCTCAGTCAAGTACTCTGTCTGGACTGAATCTCGGTTTATTTTAAGATTTATATTTATTTATGGTGTGTGGGGGGGTGTGGGGGGGTGCCACAGCATGTGTATGGAAGTCAGAGAGCAATTTCAGGAACCTGCCTCCACCATCCGGAAGGTCAAACAAGGCTTGTCAGGCTTGGCAGATAGGCCATTTCCCGCAGACCAGCCTGGTCCCGAGTCTCATGCTTAACATTCACCTAGAGTGTGACCTTGGTTAGACCACTCTATAACTTCTTCTGCTTGTCCTGTCTACATGGATACAATAATAAATACACAAACCACCACTAGGGCGTTCTGAGAAATACGTAATTAAGGTACATACAGCTCCTGGAATGTGGATGGGTCTTAGCAGACCGAGCTGGCAACATTTAATATTTAAGGATCTGAACGTGAAGGTGATGAGTTCTGCTTTGCAGGGTCACCAAGAGGCTTACAGAGTCTTCCATTGCTCTCTTTTTTAGTGAGGGAGAAGAGAAATAGGATGTTTATCCAACAAACATTTAATATGCTTACATAAGAGCATTTATACATTATTAAGAGATTTGTAGAAACAGAAACCAAAAAAGGAGACTCAATTATTTCAATATCTGCTAGGAGATTCTGAGTTGCAAATAGAAAATATCCAGGCCATATACTTCATGGCATATTTGGCAGGAACTATATTGTCCTCCCACACTGCAGAAGCTAAAATGGGCTCGAAAAATGATAGAAACATTTGTCTAGACTGCAATATCTCAATGGCACTTCATTGAGTCTCTTGTCTAAGAAATACGGAACTCACTCCGTCTGTTCCTACTGAGGGAAGTACCAATGTATAGCCCTGCATGTGACAATGCTGTCCCCCAGAACCTCCTGGACACTCAGAGAAAGTCTGCCTCAGTCTAGCTTCATCCCAGGAACCGCTTAGCATCATGGAATTCAGAAAACACCTTCTGAGTTGACGCATTTGAAGCACAGTTACACATGGATGGAATTACTAGACCTACGCATGCCCGTTTTATGCTACCCTGCACTCCTCGCTGCATCTCTGATGGGATTTCACAGTTCTAGGAAACAGCTGTGGCTGAGGGATATGACGATGTGGATTGGATTAAAAGAACAGTGGAGGAAGGACTAGAGAAAAAAGGCATGGGGCGGTCACTCCTTGACCCATAAAGTCGAAGTCCTTTGACATATAAAGTCAAAGGAGGACTATTAGGTCCACTTGTGTTCTAGTTGCTAGCACAACCCTGCCTGAGCCCTTTGAATGCTCTGAGTTCCAACCTTCTCAATTATATGCCTGTGTGTCATAAGGTTTTTTTGGTAGTTCCATAAGCCTCATGATTGCAGTCAGCATCTCCAAAGCCCTGTGTTTAGAATGTGAGCAAACAAGGCTGATTAGCATTTCTTCCATCGCAGATTCTTGAAGAGCGGTGTAGGTAGGTTGAGGTCATGCTTATATTGGAAAATTGAGTTCTTGGATATTTCAAATAGGGGGAAAACATATTCATCCACATAAGCATGTCCTTGTAATAAAAATGTCCACTGCGTTCTCCCAAATTCTGAATGAAAGTTCAGCACGTAGGATGTTTGTTCAGTAGCTTGGTGCTCAGCTCATGTGGAAGAAGTGAGACGAAGGATAGGAGAAAGAGATCTATGACGGAAGCCCCACCCACACCTAGGAGGTCAACAGCACAGGACCTCAGCAGCATTTCCTTTAGAAAGCTCACCTCTGGCAGCCATGAAAGCAGCTGCTCTTGGGCAAAGAAGCAGGCACTGGAGCAAGTGAGTCCCTGAGAGCCGTGTTCACTGTGTCCGAGTACAAGAAGATGATTCTGGGTAAGTGGATCTAGAAAACGCCAAATTTTTTAAAAACCTTGCCTTTCATATTCTATGCATGGCATGAAGAGGTGATAAAATGTTACCTTAGTGACCTATCCTTCCTGGACAGTGGCTGAATAATGTCAGCTATCAATGTCCTTTGAAAAACGCAGATGTAATAGTTTAAATAGTGTTTTACTTATTCATTCTGGAAGTTATCATCTCTTGATATAAATTAGGTGTATATGATATGGTTTTTTTCTTCTGCCTCAATCCTGTCTTCAAACAAAATAAACAAGTTGTTTTAGTCTTACTCAGGGGAAGCCGGAAAAACAAATCTGCTGTTTCCTTTTCCTCTTCATCATCAAATGTGAAAATGAATGATTTTATCCCGGACTCCATTTCCCATTTTCCTCCAAGCAGAAAGGTCCGCTGCACAGGGCAGAGGTTTAGTCCGGCTCTCCCATTCATTAACCCAACTGAAATTGCTGTCATTGCCCCTGTTTGAAAGTTAGGCTAAGCAACTTGTTCAAAGACTCAGAGACCAAATGCATAGGTAGCCTCGTAAAACTTCATTTTTCTTGCTTCGTTTTTTCAAGTTTAATTTTGAAGTCAGACTTCGGGATTTAAAACTGGTTCTAAAGGCAAAGAGATAGGAATGCCCACTTTACAGGAAACACAAACTTTCGAAATCAGAAAAGCAATCATTTCTTTGTAGCCACCCATGTGTGTGCATTCCTTGGCACCTCTCCTCTGGGCTTTGAGAATCTCCAGGTGCATCTCGTGCTATTTCTCTCAGTGCGGACCGATACACAGCACCTCCTTTTCTCCTCCTTGACACTGCTTTCTCTTGTTGCTTTTCCACGCCTGGGTTTTCAGATTGTCCTTTGTGTGGTCATGCCTAGAGCAGCACCAGTTGCCATAGGAACTGTAATGCTCCCCTCATGGATCTCCCACATCACAGACTAACACAGTTATGCAGGACAGCCCACCCCCCTTTCATCATTTTTAGTCAGTAAACTTGAGACAAAGAAAAAAAATGAAGCAATCTTTTTTAACAAAGAGTTTTCTTTCTGTTGGAATCAATGCTCTATGCTTTTTTGCTCCAGTTAAGACCATATGCTATATTATCTGAACACCGTCAAAGCAGAGCACAGCTTCACAATTTAGGATCTGTGCACTTTCCAGAATCTATAGGATGCTATGGCTCTCATACGGTGGTGAGAACATTTACATAAAATATATGTGTATGTGCACAGATACACAAATGATAAATATTCATGAAGAAATGGCCACAACCCATTACTCTATCTTAATATTATTCACGGAGTCAATAGAGAAGACATCTTTTGTTTTTAAAATTTTCCAAATTCTATTCCTACTGAATGATGTCATGGTTCCTACCATGCTTTGAAGAGCCTTATTCCTGCCCCGGCCCACTGGCCATGGATACAATATATCACTTAGGCTGCTGACTCATTTAGCAACAAGCAATAGATCTCTAATACCGGCTTAGATGTGTGCTGTAAATTCAGCATCGCAGATACAGAAACTATAACGTATTCAGCTAAGTGCCTTTGTATAAACTACTTTCTTTAATTCCTTGAGGCCGTATCAGTCTCTTAAACTCTGATGAATCTGAGAATCAAGGCCTTTGTTGCCTACCTTCCAAAATCCCTACTGCCTTTTCAAACCATATAGCAAGAAATATTTTAATATATATATTCTTAGTTGTTGTTGTTTGAGGTACTGGGGATCAAACCAAGAGCCTGACACTCTCAACTACTAACAGTCAGCCCCACAGCCCTTGGTTGCTGACATAATCTCACTGTGAAGCCTTGGTTTGCCTTAAACTCATGACCGCTTGGCCTCCACCTGCCAAGTATTAGACTGGAGATGTATGCCATTACCGTACTCCACATCTTTGTGTAGGATGGTCACATTACTTTTCTTTAATACTAAGCATCGATATGGGGCGTTTAGACATATTTTCCATCTTTGAGGCAACAAGTGAGTCAGGATTTGACTCTATTTCTGTAAAACTAAAGGGAAAGGAAGGCATTTGGAGGAGATACATCACAGTCAGTAAGCCTAAGAAATACCCAAGGAAATCTCTCTTGGGACTAGCAGGGCCTAGCCCTACCCTGCTGCCTTCCAGATTTCAGCATGCAGAAGGACTCACGCCACCTTGCAGTGAGTGCCGTTGAGGCCCTGTAACTTCAGAGCCGAGGTGTTCGCTGAAGAGCTGTGAGGAATTAGATTCTTTGATGATCATCTTAGAACAAGTGCTTGGTAACACACTGGTTTTGATTGAAGTCAGCCGAAAATATGGCCCAGCACTCCTCACAAAAGTCCTCTTTCCCACTGTTGTTCTGAGGGATTGTTGGGGGGCGGTCGGCATTCTGCCGTAACAGCCATCACCCCCCTCCCTATTCTGAAGCTGTGCGCTGGCTATACTAACACAGATTCAGTTACCGTTCTTAGCCCGCTCTGGCATTCAGGCTTTGGACATGCAGAGAACACGTGAGGCCCGGTCCCATGGCCATGACGCTCTGGAGCAGTAGCTTTTGATTCCTACTCATGGGGATAAATTTCAGACAAGGTCATTAAGAGCAACACCTCAGTTACCCACATGAGGAGAGGCAAAGAGTGAAGAGATTTTTGTATGGCCGGACTTCAGGTTCACAGTAGAACTGGATATAGAACCTAATCCCTGAGTCTAGGTTGACACTCCTTCTACTTTCAACACTCTAGCCTTAGATGGCTTCAAATATAAACTATGGTGAATCTCACAGTTCAGGTGATCAAAAGACTACTGTACTTGTCAGCACAGATAACAAGAGACCCGCTGTTAATTTGTTGGGGTCTACTGTCTTTTCTACTACTGGCATCTCTTAGAGAGGAAAGACTCCATATGTAATTCATCACTGATGGGCTAACGTGATCTTTCTGTCAGTCCTTTGACATATCGGGTGGAAAGGGGGTGGTCTCAAGGAGTTCTCAATCAAAGATATTTGATGTTCAAGCAAACAAACAAAACCCCACCAGAGTGTAACTGAGGAGACCCTGTGCCAGCTGCTGCTCCTTGAGGGCTCCTTTCATCAAGGCCACTAACTGGCTCACCTTCCTGGATAGAAAGCTGGGAGCCACGTGGCTCCTTTCATTACTAAGCAACCACAGACTCCATGGGTTTCTTCCCTCTTCCCCTGCTTCCTTTGTCACATGAAGAGCACCCAAGGTACTGGTCACCCCATCCAGATAATTATTTCAAGCATACTGATTGTCATTTGCACATTGTCCGGCTCTCCCAAACCAAACAGCATCTGACCGAGATTCACTGTGATCACCCTCGAGTCATAAGAGGATACAAGGGTAGGAGCTATTGACTGCTCAGATTATTCATGGCTCTGTAGGAGGAGAGTGGAGCTGATTGCCCCTTAGCTGTCAGGAAACAGCTCATCCAGAGAAGCCTTGGAGGATGGGGGTGGCTGCAAAGTACAAGTTTACTCATAAATAAGGCAACGCTTGGATAATGAAAGTTTAGTGATTCAAAAGCCAATGGCAGTGATGGTGGCAGTCACCTACACAGCGTGTTCAGAGGATGCTATAAAAGGTACACGGAGAAAGAGCACTGAGCTCTCTGCCTGAAGGGACAAGTTGCTGGGATTTGGCCAATAAATGAGGACACCGGGAGCAAGTTAGAAGCCAAGGACAGCACCAGTCACGATCCAAAGGACAGAATTTCTATGCTCTGTGGAAATGACTCATCTCTCACTGAGCTGCCCATTAGCCATGTTTACACCCACAGGTGGCCAGCACCAGAATTAACAAGATCCCAATGCTATGGAAACAAGCAATTCTTCCCTTTTGCAGGGCAGGGTAGCCAACCCAGGGGTAGAATGCATCTAACTATTGTTCTCTATCTGCTTCTTCAAAGGTTCTGGACTTGTCTCATGAAGAAGCCAGTTTTAGATCAAGCTGATGTATTCAGTCTCTCAAACCAGACACAAACGTTTCATAAGTGGCTTATTTCTCTAAATCTTGTTCCATTTCTTCCTAGAATGATGGGTGGTCACGAGAATTAATGCCACAATGCTAATATCTGTTATTCTTGAAAGCAGTTTTAAGTGGCCTGTCTACTCTTAGTTTTGGTAGCTTTGTTCTACCTCATATATACCTCAAATTAGATAAAAATGAATTAAATTTCAGGGGAGCATGGATTCACTACTGGCTTCAAGATTTGTTTTTGCTCTTTCAGAGTTTACCATGTCTGAACAATGGTTTCCGGTTGGGGTGGTTTACTCAGCGAGGATTTTTTAAAATGCAATAATAATAAACACGTTAGCTACAATGAATTCCTGTGTGAAGAAAGGTTCTAAATGTTCCCTCATTGAATAGCCTCCCTCACTCATGTTATTAATAGTTATAGCCGTTATCCTATCCTTAGGTCCAAAGATCATGTCATTTGAATCTTCTTAATGGAAATGTTTCACATAGATAGGAACAAGGCCATATTTGCAGAAGGTGTCCATAAGACTTGATCCCTCAACTGATCATGAAGTACAAGAGCTTCTGGGCTGTGTGCTTCTCTCTGAACTCAGATTTTGTCTCTTCTATGCCACGTTTCCTCATGTTAGAAAACATTAAAACAAATACCCAAGGTGCTCAACTATGGAAAAACATTCAGTTTGTGTCTGCTGAGATGGATTGCTTGCCTTGTTTTTTTTTTTTTTGTGTGTGTGTGTGTGTGTGAGAGAGAGAGAGAGAGAAAGAGAGAGAGAAAGAGACAGAGAGATTTATAGCTTTTTTCATCTTCTCAAAAAACTATAACCTGGTGATTTCTTTGCTCATTTCAAATAAATATTGAATCTCATGACTAATTTTGGACCGATAATCTTATTCTTTTTTAAAAATAGATCATGTTCAGAACGTTCAGAACCTCATAAAAATCTGTAATTCTTTCTACTGCTCATGGTCTACTGAGGATTCTGATGCTATATGGAATTCATTCAATATTCCTCTGACCTATGTCCTCTCCCGTCTCCACCATCATTGCGCTGTTCTGAGTGCTCAGCATACCCAGTCCTAACTATGTAGAGTCGCTTCCTAACTGCTCTCTAGTAGCCATCCTTTCAAAGGCCTGCGCTGCACTACTGTGGAGACAGCAGTTTAGCTGTGAGACACACCAGGGCCCTACCATGGATCCAATCAAGGCCAGTTCCCTAGTTCACGGCGATTCTCAACTAGATAGGATCTGAAATCACCTGGTGAGGGAGTTGTTTCAATTAGGTTGACCAGGGAGCCTGCCTATGAGGAATTATCTTAGTTGGGTTGAGAGGGAAGACCTACATGGAATGCAGGTGGTCCCATTTTGTGAGCTGAGCCTGGATGACCAATGCACTGTAACCGGCTTCCTCAAGCTTCTACGATGGGACCTTCCTGATAAAATGGACTACAGCCAGGAACTTTCAGTTAAATAAACCCCCTCTCCCTTGAGTCGCTTTTGTTGAGCTGTTTTCTCAGAGCAACAGGAAATGAAACTAAGACACTGGAACAAACTCATTTGGGATCTCAGCCCCCAAACAAAACAAAAACAAATAAACAACAACAATAAAAACAACAAAAACAAAAGCTCTAGGTTCAGTGAGAGATAGTGTCTCAAGAGAACAAAGGCAGGGAGCACCACAGGGTGATGCCCCTTGACCTCCTTTGAACTCTATGTGCACACACACATCATACATTGCATACTCCTGACAGACATGGAGACTCTCCTTCCATCTCTTTCACATCTAAAGTTCACATTACTAACTATGCACAGTCATGAAACCCAATATCTCCTTCCATTCTGTTCTTTTATGCTAATGCTTGTCATGCTCATTCATATTTGAATTTACTCGTAAAAGCTCATTTTTCAAGACTGTCTCTTTGATCAGAACTTAGACATGCATCTCCAATAAATAATCCACACAACCTCAACTCTCTGTCCCCTATATTAATATGAGTGTCTTGGGGGTTGAGCAGGTGTCGTAGCCATCTCTGTCTGCCAAGCACTCAAAAAGTACATCCTGTAGCGCAGGCACCTCATCAATGCTTCATGAACTTCTGGTTACATTAGTGACTAAAAATAGGATGTAGACATCAGGGAAGTATATTGTCAGGAAAATTGGTGCTAAGAATATTTTCAGTAATGCATACTAGGAGGAGACATTTTAGCACAGTGACCACATTTCTAAATGTGACTTAAGAATGACTTCTTTTGGGAAATGACTGTCACCTCTGGGCAAGGAGGACTTAGGTTAGGCTTAAAATGGTAATAAAAGACATACAACAACCTAGTACTGCTTTGAGACTTTTACAGCAGAGAAAAAGAATCCAGGGAGGCGAGAACCAACCTGACAAGCTCTGCTGCAAGGCCAAGACACTTAGCAGAAGATTTGGTGTGCTGTGTTACTGAAACTGGAAGACAAGTCAGCCAAGAGCACATATTGGTTGGTTACTTTATGGCAGTCATAGGGAACGTTAAGAAATGGATGTCATTTAAAAGCTGGGACGAAGTTCATTGGGTTAAAGAATGCATGGTCCTTAAGCATGAGAACCTGAATTCCAATCCTCAGCATCCTTGTCAAAAGATGGGTGATGTGGGATTTCCCTCTGTATGCTATGAGTACGTTTTATTACCATTGGTTAATGAATAAAGCTGGTTTGGCCAATGGCTTAGCAGAGCAAAGCCAGGTGGGAAATCCAAGCAGAGATATAGAAAGAAAGTAGGCGGAATCAAGGAGACGCCATGTAGCTGCCGCCTGAACCTTACCAGTAAACCACAGTCTCATGGCAATACACAGATTAATAGAAATGGGTTAAGATGGAAGAGTTAGTTAATAAAAAGCCTGAGCTAATAGGCCAGACTGTTGTAATTAATACAGGTTCTGTGTGATTACTCAGGTCTGAGCAGTCAGGAAATGAAAAAGCAGTCTCGGTTTACAGATGGTTGTGGTCATGCACACTTGAGACTCTACTGCTGGGGCTGGGATACCAAACAGATGAGACTTGATGGGGCTTGCTGACCAGCCAGCCTAACCAAAACCAGAGTCTAAGGTTCAGTGAGAGACCTTCTCTCAAGGGAATAGGACAGAGAGCAACAGAGAATTATACCCAGTGGCCTCCTCTGGCCTCCATGTACATACACACCCACCACACATATGCATACTTAAGATACACATACCTGCAATGCAATTTTTTAAACTTTTATAATTAGTTATGCCAAATTGGATAGGTTAATTTTAGTTTTCAAAGCTAATAACACTCAGTACTGAGTTTATATATCATAAAAATAGCATCAATACCAATGAACAGAATAATTCAACAACTCATGTTTGAGGTAATGATCCTGTATTCCAAGAAAAATAAATATTTTACTGAGGAAATAATAACTTAAGGCAGGGTAATAGAGAATATTTTAAGGAAGTATTTAGTCATTGTTCTAAAAACAAAATCTTTCCCTTAGTGTTAAAGCTCTGTTTGGTTAGATACAATAACTCCTTTACATATCATAAAGTATAAAAGAAATGTAATGCAAGTTTGCTGAGCATAGGACTTTTCACTATACTGATTTCCAAAATTCCTCTTCTCATTATGAATCAAAGAAATGATATCTAATAAAAACAGCCAATGTTTCACGTGCATGTTGAAAAATTAAGTTTGTGATCAGACCACTAAAGCCATCCTAATAGCAAGCCATACTTGTTCTAAGTCAACAGATGAAAGCATTTGGAACTCTCCAAAGACTTGATTATTTTTCTTTTTTAAAACATTTTTTCATCACAAAATAGATATCTAGTTATGTAGAAACTTACTCAAAGGAATAATCAAAATGTTTAGACATACAAAGACTTTTGCAATAATTTCTTTTGAAACAATCTACCAATATTTTGATGATGGTTCAACCTATTCAAACTGTTTGTAAATCCATACAACTGAAAGATAAATTAGTACTCAAATGTGGTGTGGTATATTCAAAACAAAGACATACCTAGTTTTGATTTTGGATCTTCTTAGTCATGTGACTCCAGGAACTAGAGAGAGGTTAGAATAAGCACTAAGTATGGGGCCTAAGGAAAATTTAAAAATGTCCATCAGCAATTCAGGAGGATATGTGATAGATCCTCAGTGATGTTTAACACCTCGTAACCAAGTGAGAGGCAAGTTTTCTGTTAGTTTTTCGTTTCAAAGGTGCCCTACTGCAGATGAAGAGCCACAGGCAATTAATGACTGCTGAGAGAGGGTGAATTAGTCTTCCACAGGAATAAGCCTCCTGGTTATTCAATACCTAGTGGTCAGTCCTAAAAACATACATAAGCAGGCAATACTAAGTGGACTTAGCAGTTTATATTTACATATTTATATTCTCCCTCTCTCTCTTTCACACACACACACACACACACACATGCACACACACACACACATGCACACATGTATCATTGAAAAGAAACAGAGGTCATGTATATGAGAGGAAGCAATGGATATGGGGGTATGGTAGGGCCTGGAGGGAAGTAAAGGAGGGGATAAATGATGAAAATATATTTTAACAAAATAAAAATAACTGTCATCTTTCAGTCTTTATCAATCATTGGCTCTAGCTATCTGTAGTTTACAATGTTCAATCTAATTGTGTTCTTTGCCTCTGAGTTTATTTCAGAAGGAAAACAAGATTCTTGCTCTATCACATGGTGCCCTACAGAATGCAGTTCTATTGCCTGCTTGGTATGCATTCTGCCTAGGCTCCAGGTTAATGTGTAGGTGAAGTGTGCCAAATACCACTGCACATTAAACAGGAGATTAAACTGGATTTCCTGCTCTCACACCCATTAAAAATTAATTTTCACAAATCTGATTTTCATAGTACTGTTGGTGTTTGGTAAGAAATCAATCCAAAAATTCAGGAGAAAAAGATTTCGTTAGGACTGTGGGCAAGTCACCAGAGATCCCTGAAATGTCAGCAGCTCTCAGGTGGGACAATAAGAAGCTTGGATTCTGTGTCCCCTTCAAGACTCCATATGGAAGTTATGTAAGTTGAAACCACAAAACCAGTTCAATGAAACCCAAACTGCTGAGTTCTGCACTGCTTTAAAAGAGGCCTCTGTTTCTGAGCCAGCAGGAGCTTGGGAAATTTTCCGTTTGCTTGAATAACTGTCATGTAAGCTGCTTGACCAGTTTTGCTCAAAGATTCAGCAGAGATTGATAGAGCTAGGGAAACAAACCCAATCGCTGCCTTCTACATGCTACTTTATTTTATTTCGTAACTGATCAAAAATTCACAGGGATTTTCTTTCATTCTTCTGAGGGCTCCTAAAAAACCAACCTATTCATCCTTTTGTTCCCAAAGCACACAGGGGCACTAGAGTAACACAGTAGGCACACTGATTGACCTGTCCCTTGGTTTCCTTCAGGAGAGCTCCTTAAAGCTGGATTTAGATCCTTAAGCACCAAAAGGCATCAGACTTTTTCGACTTCCACATAAGAATGTCACACAAAGAAAACAGCCAGCACAGTAGAGGAGACTGCACAACTAAGTCACCGCCTGAGTATGACTTGATTTCCTTCACTGTTTCTAGGCCCATCCTGCTTTCCACATTTGAACAATTAGAAAGGGATTAGATAGTCATTGATTTTAGGTAATGCATGACAAAATTTATTTTATGTTGAAGGCAAGTGCATCTACCCTCACTACCGACATTCCCAGCCTTTTTAATAAAGACCAAAATACTCCCTATGTAGATGAGGCTGGCTTGGGATCCACCATGTAGAGAAGACTGGCCTAGAACTCATGGAGAACTACCTGCTTTGGTCTCCCAAGTGCTGACATTAAAGGTGTGCGCCACCGTTGCCCAGCATGAATTGGACATTTAGAAGAAACTGCTGTAAGTAGATGTCAGGGCACTAATCACGGAGCAGTTCCTTTTTAATGAACTTCTGGTGATGTTTCCCCACAAATCCTCACTAAAAATAGTGAATCTTCACTCCAATTCATTTTTACTTCAAACAGACACTAAAGTGATTTGCATGCATGCATGTGCATCCACAAGTGTGCATGCACTTGTGTATCCTTCTGGAGGCTGCAGTTTCGCTTTGGGTGTCCTTCCTCAATTACTCACCCCCTTAGTTTTGAGGCAGGGACTCTCATTGAGCCTGCAGCATCCTGCTTTTCTACTAGTTGACTGACCAGCAAGGTCTAGCAATCCTGTTATCTGCCTCCCAGACACAGCAAAAGGGTTACGTGAGCAAACAACTATGCCCAGCACCTGACATATCTAGATATCCGACCTTAGGTCCTCTGTTTGCACGGCGGCAAACGCTTTGTCAATCCAATCATGTCCTCATCCCCTAAGCTTAAATAACAACATTTTAAGAACCAAGTAGCATGTTTTCTTTATACATACTTTCTAAAAATAATAGTCATACTGCTGTGATTTAATTTGTGTATTTTTAACATTAATGGATTAAAATATTTGTTTACTTATCTAAACAAATGAAATAATGGAGTCTAGCATACATTAATATGTTGGCTCATTAATCCATGCAGATTGTCAATAATTCTTCCAGTGTTTATGAAATAAATTTCCAAATGAGAGACTTGCTTACTGGAGTTGAGGGACAAAATAACAAATTAAGTCAAATTAAGTGCATGGCATGGTCAGGGCCAGGGACATAGCTGAGGAAAGGATTTGGGCAGAGACTGCATGAGAACATCAGGTGACCAAGTACAGCATCGGCTACTGCCATGGTTTCATGCTACATGGTGTTTCATGGGTACACCACAAAACCAGAACACCTTTCAAGAGGGAAGCCCACATTTTGTTATCTTTAAGCTATTATGGTCACCAAGTTGAAGCAGGAAGTATTTGCCACCATCAATTCAATTCGTCTCTTTTACAATACTCTCACATGGGTCACTTCAAGAAAAGAGGTTAGTGTGTCCAACAAGAAATGGCTTGAGAGTATGCTCATGTCTATCTATGTCCAGTCTCTTCAATTCCAGAAAAGATGAGTTGAAATTGTTGAAAGAAGAGAGGAACATTAAAGCAAGGAAGGATAAACACTTGAGCAAGCGCCGCTTCTCCTGCACTGTGCTTTCCTTGTTTGCCTCCTCTTCCTCTGCTCCCCCAACACGCTGGGTTTGTAATAAACTTTCCAAATGGACCCTACATAATATCACTTGAAGGCCTCCCTATAAGTAGATCCACACTGAAAATTCCTTCTTTTCTTGGGCTCTCCCAAGAAAATTGCCAAAATTGCTATTTCCTGAGTAAAACTGCTTCCATAAAACTGAATCTAAAAATGTTTCCAATACTAGAGAAGTATTTTTGTGGCATATTAGAAATGCAGCTACATTTTCCTTCTCAACTTTTTATCAGATCTTTTACCCACTCTTTGTTTTCCAACACTCTGTACCTCAGCATTTCTTATTATTAAAAAGAAACCCGAAGCAAGCAACTTTCTTCCTGATGCCTCGCTTATAAAAGAGGAGTGTCAGCTGTCATGTTAATTTCTTAAAGAGGCAATGAGCTGTAACAGCCCACTCCCCTCCGAGCCCTCCTCTTTGGGAGTGGGAAGAGAGATCCCTTTGCGACTCCAGTCTCCTGTACTCTGGGAGCTGAGAAAGGGGAGAAAATTGATTATCATTGTAAGAGAACTGGATGTCCCCCCAAATAAATAAATAAAAGTGTGCTAGGTTTCTTCATTCAACGATAGTCTGGGCCCAAGGGTCCTGAGTGCCCTCTGCTAAAACGGTTTGTATATTAGCTATTGATCTTAGACACAAACTCGTAGCAAAGGCATGCTTCCTCCACAATCATCATCTTAACAGAAACAGATGGACCTGCAGTCCCAGGAACAATCTGAGGCAAGATGGTGCTAACAGTTTCCCCAGAAACAGTATCCATTCCCTTTGAAAACACCAGCTTAGACGCTCAGAGAAGGAGAAAAGTTTAGAATCCCAGCATTTACCCCACAACCCTCCATCATAAAGGAGCAAAGTCAGATTCAGACATTCTTCTCAGCAGTTCACCAGATTGCCCAGAAAACTTTAAGCCAGTTATGGAAAGCAACCACCATTTAACTACTATGAACTACTGTATAGCAATGGTATAAGCATCCACAGAACAGCTGTGTATAAACTGAGTTGTGTGTAAACTGGTAAACCTTTAACAGATGTGATTTCAATGCCCATCATCAACTTTGCAAGATAAGGAGTGCTGGCTAGTTTGTTGGGAACTTGACACAGCTAGAGTCATCTAGGAAGAACTGGAAAGAGAGAAAATGCCTCCATCACATTGGTTTGGAGGCAAGTCTGTGGATGTTTTCTTGATTAGTGATTTAATTATTATTATTATTAGGACCCAGTCTACCATGGGTAGTGCCAGCTATGGGCATATAGTTCTAGGGTATATAAAATAGTAAGCTGAGAAAGCCATGGAGAAGAGACCAGTAGGTAGTGGTCCCCCATGGTCTCTGCTTCAGTTCCTGCCTCCTGGTGCCCTGGCTTCCCTTCATCATGAGCTGTAATGTAAAATAAAGCCTTTCCTCCTCGAGTTGTTTTTGGTCAGTGTTCTAGAACATCAACAGAAAGCATAGTAGGACAAGCGAAAAAATTATTTTAGATTTTTAGATGCAGAAAGGAAGGCTTGGTGACACTGACCTATGACACTTCCTGATCACAGCTAAGGGAATCAAACAACATTTAAACCAATCTTTTCTGGCTTCAGAGAGCACAATTGCATATGTTTATGTGTGGTTAAAGAGACAGAGGGATATATGTAGATGGATGGATAGATAGATGATAGATAGATAGATAGATAGACAGACAGACAGACAGACAGACAGACAGACAGACAGACAGATAGATAGATAGATAGATAGATGACAGATAGATGGAGTGAGTCAACCCCTGCATTGGGGGAGCTTCTGAAACTAAGAATGAAATAAATGTCTTGGTATGCATCACACTGAAAAACTAAATCTATTCTTCAGTCTATAGCATGCAAAGCTACCAATATTTTTGCTTTAGACATGTAGCTTATATCCATAAAACACAGACTGGCTTTTTACAGCTCACAAATGTTTCACTTGAAGACACAGGAAGGAGCTAAGCAGCATGGAAGATAACATGTAGAAAAAAATATTTTAAAATTAAAATTTAAAATTAAGTATCTATTAATGTAGATAATGAGTGAATAACAACCTCCACACGCAGCCACTGTTTCCCAAAGTCTGCCTTAGGTGCTCTATGCAAAACAAACAACAACTCTCCCAGCCCATGGAGAGTCAACAGTTTTATCCAGCAAATGAGGACATACATAAATAATTAATTGTTTTATAGAGAACACTCTAACAGCAGTAGAAATAGAATTCTGTGGGACTCTGGGGGAACATCAATAACTCCTCCAAAGAAAACAGAGCAAGATATTACTTTTGGGATACATACATACATTAAGTGTACACGGAGGCGGGGTGGAGGGGGGAAGAAAAGAATAAACAGATGTAGCAAAGCAGAAGTGCAAGCGGGGCATTTTAACATATATATAATGAGCATCAAGCTACCTGGAATTGCGGCATCCTCATGGCATGACTGCCTCTGCCAGTCCTTCCTCCTGACACTGTCTTTAGCCCTTTCCCACAGCAGCCCTTCACCAGCACACTGCCACCATCTCAAAGTGACACCGTGGCCGCTCACTCCCTGCTCCCTCTCCACAGAGCAGCCCCAACTATCTCTGTTCCTTTCCTTAAGTGCATCACTAAACTGTACAGCAACCAAATCTTCCAATCTCATTTCTCCTTTCTCCCATCTCGGGCGAAACTCATGCTTTCCTCCCCATTTCAAAGGCTTTCTGGGCACTGAGAGCTTCTGCTTAAAGCTGCCAGTGGCTGCCAACCCTTAGCACACACAGAAGAGAAGGATATCTCTTCGCTCACATGTACCGTTTCATCATGGACGCCATTCCTTATTCCTTACTCCAGCAATATAGTTTTGCAGCTTAATATGTTTTTGGCTGTACAACGTGCACTGCATAGCTTATTATTAAATCATTCTGTGAATATTCAATTAAAGCCTATTTAGGAACACACTTCTCTGTTCTTAATCCAGCACCATAACTCCCAGTGCATTGCTAGGGAGAAAGTAGAATAGAGGTGATTTCCGAAGCTGTGAATGGCTGATGATTGGGTAAATAAGTGGATTCTGCCCACCGCACACATCTTGCTGTAGTCATGCCAACACATCCCAATTATATTCCACCCCAATGCCCCTTTCTAATGTCATTTTAGAATGCTGAGAGACTCCTCAATTATTCTCTATTTAAATTTTATGTCTTTGAAATTTCTAGAGAAGTTCTATAAATCCCTTTAATTTGTTGATTTCTTCTTTCCAATTTATCACACAATGTAGATGAAATAGAGATAACAGGAAGATGTTTCCTTTTCAGCAACATCTTTTTTTTTTCTTACCCATCATCTTTTACCCAGTGATAAACACAAGTTTTAACTGGAACTCGAATGTTCAAAAAGGGTCCAAGTAGGTCAGAAGGCTGCCTTCTAGGGGCAGAAGACTTACACCAGGCAGATGGGAGGATAAGGGTTTAAAAACTCCACTCTGCCCTTTACCTCAGGGTACAGAATGGCGTGCTTTCACAGACAGAAAAGACAATGGTGGTCCGGTCCAGGGCTTCCTGGGGGAAGATGAATGGTACAGTCAAAACTTGACAGACAGATAGGAAAATCTAGAACACCGGGAACTGAACAGAGGTAGAAATAAAGAGGAAAGACTGTCTCTTTCCAGGTTTAGCAACACAGTACAAGCTTTCTAGCCATGTTACGATCTGAACAGAAAACACAGAGAAAAAGAACCAGGCTCTGAGCCAGTTCAGAGACCAGGTTCTAAGCCAGTTCAGAGGACTGACGGGAAAGGTTCCAGCAGGACTAGAGCAAGCGGCTAGATGCTTTTGCCCTTTTCCGGCTCTTTTAGTGTTTGGTATATGTTTCTATAGTTAAGTCAGCTCATGAAGCTTGGTGACACAGTACAGGACCAGCCCAACCCAGCAATATGTCATATTATGTATAAATACAATTTGTTATTTAATAATATTAAATAACACCTTATTTTATGTTATTAAATAGCATTTGATAACATCTAATAAAATAAAATGATAGAGTCAATGAGTCTTCATCTGCTGAAATGCTCTGAATTAGGGTCCAAAGCTAGAACTAGGTTACCTTTGCCTTTCCTAACCAACATAAACATACACACTCATATACACATATTCACAAACATGCACACATGCACACACATACTCTCACACAGACACAAACACTCACACACAAACACACACATTCATATACAAGTACATATGGCGCACACACTCACATACAAGCACATATGCATGCACACTAATACACACATGCACACACATTCATATATACACACTCACATACATGCACACATTTACACCCACACTAACTCTCACATACACAATCAATCACACACACACAATTACGCACAATCACACACATACAAACAGCAAGAGAAGGAAGTCTTTTTTCTCTCTTTTGAAGTATGAAATTACTATATTTCCAGCTCTCTTGTTAAGAGAAAATTTAGATATTAGATCTTTATTAAATAACTACAACTAATATTTTAGGCACGTAATTTAAAAAAATCCATGACCTATGTAGGTAAGACTTTAAAGAATGTAAAGTAAGACAGAAAATCACTTCTCATAAAAAAGGGAAAAGCTAACATCCAAGCACAGAAAGAGATAGGAGGGAAGATGAGGGGCAGAGGGCGGGCGGCAAAGGAGATTCATAACCTGGGGTAAGAGATTCAGAGGAAGATCAAAATCCTGGAGGGGGGAGGGGTTGGAACCTGTGTCACTAGGTTAACCCAGCTTCCAGTCAGCAGAGCAAGTGACTCACAATCATCACCCATTGTCTCTAGCTCTTTGAAATGCTAATTAACCAAAAGTCTAACACGGAAAGTGAATCCAAGATGAACAAGAAGATTTGAATGGAAACCTTGAGACAAAATGGTAGGGGGTGGAGGGCAAAGGGGGCAGGGGGAAGAGGAGAAGAGGGAGAGAAATGGAGAGAGAGCAGCCTCTTCTGTTTCCCTGTGGTCTCTTGGCTACTGTCTGAGGCATCTGCCCTTTCTCTGGCTTCTTTCCTGATTGAGCCCTGCTTTCCCCTGGCTGCTAACACATCCAAGCTAAGTTTCAAATGGAACTAAAGTGTGTTTTCAAGTAGACTACTTCCCAGCAGCACATACCTTCTTCTTTTTCTTTTTTTTTCTTTTCTTTTTTTCTTTTTTCTTTTCTTTTCTTCCTTTTCAAGAAGAAGCCTTTAAATGCATTCAATAAATTGAAGCACCTTACATAAGAGGCTGGAGAGTTAATTCTGCAAAGCCATTACTCTCTGGGAGCTTAGGGGAGTGCTCAGGGAAGATGGCATCGCTGTGGCAGGGGAAAAAGCAGAACAAGGGCTGGAAACATGGCAGACATGCAATATGGCTTAGCCGAGACACCACTGACAGAGTGTGCTCTTGCCTCACGCTGCTCACACTACCACTTTCCCTTACAGTTTAAGCCTGAAGTGCCGACAAAAAAAAAAAAATGTAGTTGTTTAATGTTGAAATTGAAGTTAAGGAAGGCATGTTATTAGTGGTCACCTAGCGCATTAGAGCCTGGGACACCCCGTTTACTTTGTACACCCCAATAAATCTTAACATTTGACAACAAATAAAAGCAAAGGAGGCAGGGAATACAGGGTGGGAAGAATGAAAATGACTTCTGATTAGGAATTAACAATGCCACAGCATGACAAAAACTCTACTTTAGAGACTGTGCCTTGAATGAAATAGAATTTTTATTCTTTGCAACATGCAAAATTAGATTTGCTGATTTGTAAACTTATTTCAACTTCTTGAGTTGGCTGCCAAAGGCAACTGTGTACAGAATCCTAAGGATTTTCACCAGCACGCAGCACCTTATGGAATCATCTGCAAGGTATTACTATAATCTTATCAATGAAACGAAACTCTGCTTTGTGCCCTATACCTGGAAAATTTCAGGTTGTCCATCAAGAACATCACACATACTGTGGGTGGTGTCCTGTCTACTATCACACTGCCAACAGCGTAGCACTGTGGCCATATGAAGCATGGCTCAAAAGAGATTGCTAAATAGTAATCTCCATAGCGATAAAGCCAAGCATTGGTCATGGATTGCTTCAGTCCTCAGGTCAGTTTCCTTGGGTAGGCACTACTTAACCCCATGTTTGCTGAGGTGACGACATATCAGGAAAATGAGCTTCTTCTCAGAGGTAACAGGGCCTAGGAGAGTGAAGGTAGAGTTGATATGCAAATCAGGCCTTCCTCAGTCAGTAGCCCATTTTCTATTCTATCTAGGGTCATTTTACCACCCACATCAGAATTCTACTTGGGGGAGACACAGAATTATTCTATTAGATGCATTTATTTTTATTTTATGTATGTGGGTGTTTTACCTAAATGCATGTCTGTTTACCATGTGTGTGCAGTACCCTTGGAGGCCAGAGGGGGTGTCAGATCCTCTGGAACTGGAGTCACAGATGGAGTTAAGACTCCATGTGGATGCAGGAAGCAAAGCCAGGGTCTTTTGCAAGAGCATTAAGTGCTCCTCACTGCCGAAACATCGTCTCTCCAGTGCTGAGCCACAGGATTTTCAGGGGTCATGTCAGGGTATTAGAGTCTAATAAGTGATGGAGAAACAGCCTTTCCTATATGTAAATCAGGCAGCCTGCTTGTAAATGTTTTAAAGTTTGCATCTGGATTATAATTTGAAAAACAAGAATTCCTCCTGTGAGGAGGGAAGAAAGGAAGAAACCTTTGAGAACGACTCATCTAGATGCCCAAAACTTGATGATTTTTTTCCATGATAGATTTGAATTATTGAAGAGCTTTGGGTACCAGAACCATATGGGGTTCATCAAGAGCCAAAGAGCAAGGGGAAAAAAACCCACAATTCTACCTCCGCATTAATAGAAAATGAACCTTACAGGCAGCTGATCAATAATTAAAAATGAAAACAAGTGTTCTCTAATTTACTTGCAAGCTGTAGCCCAAGTCTGTAATAATAGAAGGAGAAAAACACACCACACAAACACTCATAAAAATAAGTGAGTCATTAGAATATTTCATTTTCTTTCTAATTTATTCACTTTTTATCTAAAAAAAACAATATGAGTTTGTTTTTGTGGTGGGTGTATGGCACCAAATGTTGACCAATGAGAATTAACTTTCCTCCCAGCAAAATCGACCATCAACTCAATAGTTTTCCTTCCTTAATCACATCTGCCCTCTGCCCCACTCCACAGTCTAGCTCTAAAATATAATGCCAGGCAATTTTTTTAAAAGTAGTATTCCTTTCTACTAGTCCAGGAATAAAGAATTCTGGCGTTAGCCTACAATTTTCCAGTTTCTTGGCAATCTATTTACGTAGCTCCCAATGTAGCATGAGGCATCAACATTCCAATCTGAGAACCAATTATTCTCTGATGTTAGGCTCTGTCTCTCAATGTCCCAAAAATCTTCTGAAATTGGGCTTAATATTTTATGGCACACAACAGAAACAAGCCTGCTTGATGGTGATTCTGTTTGTTGAGCTGATATTTACCATTATGCCCACTGGGGGGAGGAACTGGAAAGAGGACATTTCAGATTTAAGGTAATAAATGTCAAAGATGTCATAAATTAAATTTAAAGTAGTTCACGATCCCATGTCTAGATGGAAGGAATTTATTTCTTTGTATTGTAGTGAACCCAATTAAGATGGGCTCTTACCGTGACAGTAGTATATGATTTATACTTCATATAAAACAAAAGCAGCATTCATGAATATTGCATCTAGGTCAATATTGGGCTTCCATGGTTTTAGAAAGAAGAAATGATGACTTTACATGCTATATCTAAAATGCTTTTTGGAAATAATGCTAGAATATAGCATTAGTTATAATATAATAGAATAGAAAAAATTCATTATTGTAAATTTCTATAATATAATTGTACCTATCTCAAAATGCTGCCACTCACACCCTATGGCATTAAATTGCATCCACCAATTCAGAGCTGGCTTACTACCAGATCACAAATTTTTCCATTTGGTGGGTTGCAATACTAAATGGGAAATGCCTTCAAACTAACAGGTAAAGCAAAGGCCCAGAGCTCGACTGCATTTTCACAGTGGCAATGAGCACACAGTAATAGGATTCTTCAAAGTTAATTTGATTGGAAACTAGGAAAAGGAAAAGAAAGTTTCCTCTGCCATTCATTGTATAGGAACGGCAAGAGCTTCACAAGGTGGAACACACAGCCTTGCCAGAGAGGCCATTTGCCAAACCTATCTGGTTGTTTTGTTCATTGGAGTGGATACCATGGGATTTATGTCAACTGGATGTTTCCCTATTTGTTTTGCTTTGCAGCCAATGTCTATACTGGAGTTACACAATTGGAATGGAGTTCCTATCAGAGAGAATACAGCTAATACTTAATGAGCACAGATTAGCTGCCAGGGATATGCTAAGTATTTATGTGAGCATCAATAATAGCAAACATGTAGAGTAGTAGCATGGTCACAGAGTTCCAAAGTACTCTGTATGTATTAATGTATGTATTCATCCTTTGTGCTATTAGTAACTCCATTTTCCATACCAAGAAACCAAAGAAACATGAATACTTGTTCCCTGTTGTCACAGTAGAAACGGCATGCACACCAAGGTCATCTGACTCCAAGGCTGAGAACTCAGTTTTGGCTTTGTGCTGCAGGTTGTAGACTCAGCTAACTAGCACGGCAGGACAAAGGAGAGGACTCGAGACATGATGATAGATCTGCAAAAATGTTTGTTGACATTGTCAAGTCCTAACTGTACTCTGAGTGAGGCTACCATTTACCCACAATCCAAAACCAGATTGGCTCAAAGCAGAAAGTGTATTCACATGTCCGACCTTGGCCTCTCCTACTGTAATATGATATTAAGCTCTTTAGTAAACACTGACATTGATATTTCAAGGTCATTTTCTAGCCTTGTAAAAGTGATGAAGCAGTCCTGTGTTTATGCTTTGTTTATAAAGCAATAGTAACTGGATGTTATGTTAAAATTCTTTCTAAGAGTTGTAAGACCAAGAAGGGCAGTGGGCGGGGGGAAACATTTTATTGATCAAAACCAAAACGAACTTTCTTAAGCTATTAAATTTGGAGACATGAATATCTGATAAGATTCTTTGAAACAAAATTAAAGATTAAAATAATTAAAATAAACTTCTCCTAACTTTGAGGTTTTACACTATAAAACTTCTCAGAGCTTGGAAGTAGGGTAGAAGCATAAACCCATAAAGCAGGCAGAAGACCTAAGAGTTTATTGTACCTGGGCAGACAGGATAATTTATGTGGAAGATAGTACAGAGAATCCAAACATTTTGTAACCAGTTTATAGTAGCCTGAGGTAAAGGTAGTTAAGTCAAAAGCTAGGACCTGGGAACTGGATAGTGATGTCATAAATGGAGCCAGAAACCCATTCACACAGCAACAGTGTGAGGAGTGACGGGTCAGGCTGATTTGGGACCTATGCAGTTTACTGTGTGATAACTGACTGGCCAAGCAGACAGTAAGGAAGAAGGGGGGAAAGGCATTATTTTCCATCTGTGGCTTAACATTTTCCTCTATATATCTGTGTTCATTAGAAACTAATTATTTTCAATAAAGCTGCAGTAAGACTGTTACCACAGAGTGAACTGGCTTATGTGACTCTATTTTAAGCATCTACTCCTATGCCACTGTGGTGGACTTTTTTCATATAGTGCTTCTACTTTGGAAGTACACAGCCTTCTTTTAAATCCCTTGTTTTTCAGACATTACTTACATCATGCCCTTCCTAAAAGTACTTGAAGTTTCTCAATGTTGTCTCAAAGCCTATTTTTTTTTAATTTGGTAAGTTCTAATATGTTGCTGAGCCAAATCCTAAATGCTACCATATTGCAATAACTTGACTCCAGATAGAAAAACAAAGTCACAGCGGACAATTAAAATGCTTGCTCTCAAGAGAGGCTATGGAGAGCTAATGAAGGAGTTTTACTTTCTTTTATGTGATCTTTAAAATGTGTATTCAATACACAGGATAATAGAGTAAGCTAGTACAATATACGCACAAAATATGTTAAAGTATATCTAGCTTGTATATAATTTCAGTTCATTAATTCGCATGTGTACTTTGAAAAATATGTAAGGATTGGAAATGTGCTATGGGATAATGCTCTTGTACACTGTAAAGATTTGTCACGCGTATTAGTTTAATAAAACACTGATTGGTTAGTAGCCAGGAAGGAAGTATGGACAAGGTGGCCAGACTAGGAGAATTCTGGAAAGAGGAAAGGCAGAGATGCAGTCACAAGCCAGACACAGAGGAAGCAAGACATAAGGTACCAAGTCATAAGGCTAAATAGATAAAAATTGAGCTGGTTAGTAATAAGCCTGAGAAATAAGCCAAAGAGTTGATAATTAATATAAGCCTCTGTGTGTTTATTTGGGACTGATTGGTTGTGGTACCAGTGGGATGGAAACTTCCATCTACAGAGATGCCTCCATTTTTCCAATGATAAAGTTTTTAATAAAGCTTATATTAATATTCTTGAGATCATTAAGATACAAATATGCTCCAATTCACACTTTGTCTTTATTAAGGACTTCACTTGTGTATCAAATTGATCCAATAATGGTTGCTGTGCAATGCTGTATTCCTTGCAGAATATGAGAGCTGCCACTGTGAAATCAGAGCAGCTGTGACTATATTCATGAGAACCTCTCAAAACTGACCCACTAATATTCCCTTGTGGAAGGGGGCGAGGGGCTCATGAAGTGAGGCAATGCACAAGGGGCTCAAGAAATGTACATAGCTCCACCCCACTCTGAAGATACATAATAAATTACAGTTTCTGGGTAGGAGACTCTTCTTGGGTGGTATAGTGGGCTATGAGTCATCCCTGTGCCATAGTAACCTCACACCAATTCTCCTATAAGCCACCACATAAATTCGCAGGTTCACCAGAGTGTCCTTTCTTTGGTCTGTCTTTAGCAGCTTCTCTGGATTGAATACATGTTTGCCACATCTCCCCAGAAAAAGTCATGCAACTATGATGAAAAGGAGAACCATGATTCACTTATCTATCCAGAATCTGCACATACAAAAGCATTTATTAAGATCATGTCTTCCCACAGAGGGTAAATATATTCTTACTCTGTGTGGCCAAGAAAATTCTTTATGCAAATCATACATGCCCGATAAATTTGGTTGACTAAATTTGTGAGTTTACCTAGTTTAAATAGCTTCCTCAGAAAGAAAATGGAACAATAAATTTTCGGCTGCAGAGACAGATTCCAGCTTAATATAAGAACTTCCGCAGTGTTAAAAATTAATCAGCGGTGAAGTAGCTTCCTTGGGGGCAGTGAGTTTCCTCGTTTGAAAATGGTCACAAAGAGACTGATGACCAAGTGCCAGATTGTGATGCAGCTTGTTGGCTACCTGATGAGATGAGGTGTAAATGAGATTCCCTCTGAAGTGTATCCAACCCCAAGGTATGACTGTGGTAGCTGCACACTTGTAGAGACATCCTGAGAATGTTCATCAAAAGATATAATTAAATATTATTGAAAATAATGTTTATCTGTATTTATAACCACTGCCACTTTTCTATTGTCTAAGGTTCTTTGTGAGCATAAGTAAGTATATACATTGTCTTAATAGAGGATACTTGGATAGTCTCTCATTCAGTATTCAACAATCAAGAGTTAGGCAAGACTATGAACAGTGGTACATAGTCAGTCCAAGAGATAAAAATAACCTCTGCCTCATAGAATCCCTATAGATAACTATCAGAATATGTATAATTGAGGTCTTCTTCTACCAAGCACTTTTCCTCATTGTGGGATTCCCCCCACCTCTGAGTTAAAGTCCTCAGTTAAGCGTAGATGAAATGTACTCTTGAAGTACAAGATATGAAACAGAATACCGGAAATCATGTTGGAAGGCAAAACTCCACACAGTGCCTAACCAGCCCCATCCAATACTGATGCACCATTGCTAAGACTTCATTTCCTAAGCCTCATTATTAAGTTTTATACTATGCCTCATTACTCCTATTACTATGTAACTGGCAATTATTCTAATGTTGGCTCATGTTTGCATGTTTCTTCCCTCCTTTAGGTAGATTGCAGGCTTTTTAAAGACAGAGACTATATCTTATAATTGTCTTCCTCTGAAGTCAATGGAACGTTGATCCTACCCATTCTCCACCTGGAATTCCCTGTCCCTTCTCTCTGCCTGCTGCTTTTGTCACTACAGGGCCAGCTATTGAGTGGAACCTTTATTTCCAGTCCTCCAGTAAAAACTTCCTTCCCTCAATTGCACTAATTGGAACTGAGCATATGCCAGCTTATCCTTGGCAACATTTTTTTTCCTGCGTCAGCCAGAAATTCTTTCTTCCCTAGAAAGAGTGACTATGCCAGTATGTGAGCCCTCCATGAGCCTATGAGTCTTCATTGGCCCCGGGAAGAGCCTTTGAAGGACTCAAAATATCACCCGTGATCCGGCACGAAGGGAAAAGAGTGTGGCAGAATGAGGATGACGTCTAGTACCACAGTCGAGTGGGGATAGACTGCTCTGATGGTTTTCTACTTCCACCAGAATGACAGAGGTCATCATGAAGACCTAGGCCAGGAAGACAAAGGTCCTAGCGGGATCTTTAATGATAGCAAATTTAGCCGTCATTGGGAGCTCTCCAATGTACCACTACTTGGTCTCCCCATTCAATAGTAAAGGTCTTGTTTCTAAGTGTTCCTTAAATGACACCATGCACTTGAAATCCCATCTTTCTGACATCCATGATGATACTTCCCAAACACCTGCCTTAACATGAGTCCTACTGTCCTTGCAAGAGGCCAAGAAACGCTGTTGACCAGTAGCAAAATTTTCAAATGAAATTTTAAAGTATACATACCTAGTATTCTCAACATTGACCAAAAAAAGTCAGAGATTACAACAATGTCAATTGATAAGTAAGTCTACAACAGCATGAACCAATGAGTGAGTCTACAACAGTACCAACTATCCCATTACTTTGTGTGGCATCTGATAATTCCTATCTTTCTCATATCTCTCAGCTAGAACACTTCATGTTCCTTTCTTTCATTCCTTCCTTGCATCATTCTTTTCACTAATCGTATTATTCTTGGTGTCATTGTTCACAATTATAACTAAATGATTATCTCTGTAGTTTATATCTGACTTATTTTCTCTTTTCTGTATTGGGGGGTAGGCATACTGAGGAGAAAGGAATCTAAGCTTGACAGCAGGATGGTTAAGTTGAAGACAATCCAGGCAACAAGCAGGAAATGTGTGTGCACACGGAAGAGCAGTTCCAGGGACAGAGTATGTGCTCAGTGTATTGAGATCAGTGGCTCTCAGTCTCCCTAATGCTGCGACCCTTTATCACAGGTCCTCATGATGCGGTGACCCCCACAACCATAAAATCACTTTCCTTGCTACTTTATAACTGTAATTTTGCTACTGCTATGAATCATAATGTAAATAACTATGTTTTCTGACGGTCTTAAGTAACCCCTGTGAAAGGGTTGCTCAACCCCCAGAGGGTCACAATCCACAGTTTGAGAACCACCAGTACATATAATTAATAAATGGCAGTGACAGTGTGTGCTCAAACTTTCCCATCTGAAACCTTGTGCCTGAATGAACTAGTATTTTCATCCCTATATAAAATAAGCAATAATAACTACCAAGGCTTCATTATGGCTCAGGTTCTGCTTTCAGGAGCTACCTTCCATAATCCTCACCAGTCTACAAGGAAGCTAGAGAGAATTCTTCATTTCATAGGCAAGTATACTCAGACAGACACAGAGATAATAATACACCAGTAGCCACACAGCCAATAGCTAGGAGTTCAGACAACTGCTCTTCCATAGACACTGTAAGCCACCTGATGGAAATTGCTTTCTTCCTGTTCTCTCTATTTCTCTTCCCTGAGAATGATGCGTGGGATACAGAAAGGACTTGACAATTAGGAATACATGAAGGAAAATGTCAACAACAGCAATGTGCGTAAATCTTGAATGCAAAGGCTAATTCTTTTCACACCTGCTGTAGGAATCTGGATCTGGACTGTACCTCAAAGGTTATATTGATATTGAGACATGGTGGGAGCTTTGGGTGGGAGCAACTACCAGGAAGTCTTGGGTCAAAGTGCACATTCCTTTGAAGAAAATTTTGGGAACGCTATTTTCCTCTTGTTCTCTTTTGCCTTTATAAGTGATAGATTCACATGCCCTATTCTCCTGCCATATACTGTGCCACCACAGAATCAAAGCAAGGGAGTCACTCTGTCATAAACTAAAGTCTCTGAAAGTGAGACCAGATGAGACTTTTCTCTTCAGAAGCAGATTGTCCAAGTCTTTGTGTCGCTAGCAGAATTCAGACTAACACAACTGCCAACGGGAAATCTCAAGGCTGGGTGATCTCTTAGGTATTCTATTCCAGAGGAAATTCTCTTCACTGTTTCTCTTTTTCCTTCTGAATAAGAATTGTTGCCTTGGTCTCTGTTATAGGACGTTGTTGTTACACTCTCTAACTCAGACTGTCAGTCCTACTGGCCTTGTTTCCATTCCTAGAGCATGCCAAACCTGCTCTCACCTTAAGATCTTTTGGTTTACAGTTTTCTATCCTCACAGATGCAAATAGTCTATTTAAAATATTTGTGTGTGTGTGTGTGTGTGTGTTTGTGTGTGTGTGTTGGGGTGCTCTGAGTGGCTAGAGAAGGGCATTTGATTCCTTAGATCTGGAGTTGTGGATGACTGTGAATTGCCTGATATGGGCACTGGAAGTCAATGTCGGGTCCTATGGAAGAGCAAACCCTTTCTCCAGTCCAAAACAGAAATGTTATTTCATAGTTTATGTATTTTAATGGCTAAAAACTTTAGTCAGACAAGCCCCAGCTTAGTCACAACATACTTAATAAAGTTCCCTAATATATGATCAGCCAATATAGAATGCCTCTGAGTTCCTACCCAGCTCAGCAGCTGTAAAATGAAGGTCCAGCTAAAATAGATTCACATATTATTGCCAAATAATGTCTTTCCTGTTCGTATTGTTCTTTGAGAATTTTTATCCTGAGGAGCTCAGAACTAGAAGTAGTAATGGGGCCAAGCAGACTGTGGGCATTCCTGTAATTCATGGCCATTATAAATGCAATGTGATTTACAAACCCATGATCAACCTGGCAATTATTTATCTGCTTCAGACCAAAACCAGAAGATGAAAGTATACATGGGAAGTCATGGTAAGAGGCTAAGAAAGTACACACTTGATAGCAAAAATAAAATGCCAAGAAACCCAGCAAAATGTTATGGAATTGGGGATCTCTTTAAAAACACTTGAGCACATAATTAGGCCCTTGGGCAATCACCTCTGCAGCCACCTTTACCAAGCCTTCGAGTAGCAAGATAAAAACAACCACCAAAGAAAGCGAGCAGACTTCTTGGTATTTCAGTCCTACAGTATCGCTCTGACTCTTCTTAAGGCCACAGTTCCTCAACCTCAGCACCACTGGGCCACAGCACATAGGAAACTCTTCACGGTGGGAGCTGCCCTAAGTATTGTAGGCATTTTATCAGCATCTCCATCCTGAGCCCACTGGCTACTAATAGCTAGGACCACTTCTGCCCATCCGCGCCGCAATAGAACAATCAAGACTGACTTCAGAGGTTACTGATTACTTCAGGGGCACAAAAGCACTCCAAGTTCGGAACTCTAGAAAGGATCCCTTTAAATCTCCCACAGTCTGCACCAAAGTGAAAGAGGAGCTGCAGGCTTCTGGCTAAATAGTTTGAATTTCATTTAAGTTTATATCTAACTTTCAACAAACAATGCCATGAAAGCTGGAGGTCCACAGGAAGAAAACGAAGGGGGCTTTTTTGCGCATCTTTGGATTGCATTGTGCCATGGGGCTTGGCTTTTATTGTTTGGATTTGTATCTCCAACTTGGGGTTTCTAAAAACTTACTAGATAAAATTTGGTTTGGAATTAGAACCACAGTTTCTAGACATCAGGTATTGCCCTAAACACAACACACATCTGAAATTTATCCTACATATTTATACAAAGCAGAATTCATGCTTGGGTGACTGTAAAATCTAAATAATGAAGAACTTTGAAACGAATTTTCTGCACATACTGTCATAGCAAATATTCCCCCAGATGTAAATATTATGCAACATTGAGCATGTCCATTTCATTCTACAAGTTTGGTAAAATTATACATATACCAGTTAATTATCTTGAATTTCTTTTTGGCTTAGTATTTTTTTTAAAAAAATTCAAAATATATCAAAAATCCAGCCAAAACTTCAAAATTTTCCTAAGGAAACATGGAGGGAAAGCTCTATGACTTTTGGACTTGACAGTGATTTGTAGATTATGACTTCAAAATAAGTTAGAATATGTCTTTGATGGTTAATCATAAGCATCAACTTGATTGATCAACCACAGGCTGAGAGATTAGAGGTCTCTGATTTACCCAGTAAATGGATGCCTTAAAAAGTATAATGCCTGGCATTCCTGACAGTGAAGGAAGGTAAGAGGTGGGCCACTGGGGTTGTGTTCTTGATATCTGTCTCCTGCCTGGGCCCCGTTTCTACACCCCTCTTTCCTCGGCTTCCTGGACACCAGCACATGAACTGTTCTTCTATGCCAGGTCCTTCAAGCTACAATGGAAATTTCTGAAGGTGCAAGATGTAATCAGTCCTTCCTCCCTTAAGATTTTTGTCAAGTGTTTGGTCTCAGTGATACAGAAACAACACAATACCAACGTTTAAAGCCTCTGTGTGCTAACAGACATAACCGATAGAGGAAAAATAGAACTAGAGACTGGAAAGGTATTTGCAAGTTGTAAATGTGAATACGGTCAATATTTACAATGTACAAAGGACTCTCACAACTGAATAACAACAAAAACAGATGAAGAAGCATATGAAAAAGTATATAATGTTATTAATGTCTATGGGAATGTAAATCAAAACCGCATGCCCTCACATATTGATTAAAATGATTACAGACAAAAAGAGAGAGAGAATAGCACATGGAGAAATCGGAGCCCTGGTGCAATTGTCAATTGTCAATTGTCCATTGGTGCAGCTGTTATGGAAAACAGTTATGTCAGCGCCTCACATAACTAAAAATAGAATTGTAATATGATCCAGCAATTCTACTTCCAGGCACATGCCCCAAAGAAATGGAAGCAAGGTCCCAGGTATTTGTACATTCACCTTTATAACAGCATTAGTCGCCAAAGACAAAAAGATAATAGGAATCCCAATATCCATAGGCAAAAAGGGGGGGGGGAGAGAAGAGCACCAAGTGGGAGTTGTCTAAATAACACCAATTTCGGTTCAGAAAGATGAAAAGACCAGGCTCTACTGGGAACTGGACTCCACTGGGGGTTCCCTGCACAAAATGGATGTATGCGACTTTACCTATTGTGGGCTTACAGACAGTTAAGGCGCTGAATTGATTTTGTTGTATTTTACTATAAATACACCTTTCAAATACCTGTATCACTGAAGAGAAGTAGATTAAATAAAGACAGCTCTACCAGGATTGAAAGTAAAAGTTCCACGCCATCATCTCGAGAGGAACTTGACCTTTCCCTAGGATCCTAGAACAGTCTAGACCTCTGAAGGGAGAGCACCCTCTACACCGACTACTGTTCCAATTCATAAAGTTTGCATTTGCCTATTTGTGCATTGTTACTGCACTCATCCTTAACTCAACTCTAAAATAAGCACACACTCAAGGAAGGGCAGCTATGAAGGAAGCACAGTGCCTCATGGAGAAAGAGTGACATGTTCTAGAATGTGCCATGACAAAGAACTGAACAGTTCAAAATTGTACTAGAATTGGACAATTCTAAAGCTAAGCCTAGACACTTGGTTTAAATTCTGGATTCACTGTTTGATAACTGTAGTCCTTTTGCCTTCTTGTCTCAATTTCCTCACCCTTAAATGGGGATTTTGATAGTCTCTAAAATCATTGAATAGAGTTTGTGAAGCTAGTGGCACAGGCCTGACATAAATAAGCTCACTGATGCTTCCTAAGCACAACTGTGTGTTGCGCATCTAATGACATAGCAAAGAACTTCCTAGGAATTCTGAACTCTGCATTGCACTGCTCCCAGGGGTGCTACCAAACTCAGCAAAGAGGATCCCACTTGTCTGGCCACTTCAAGAAAACGTTCAGACCCTTGACAACACTCCTCCACGTGTGATCCCTGAGAACATATTGTGAAATGAAGAGAAACTATGACGACCTTGGCCTGGTCTCAACGCGGGTGCTTCTCTGGCAGCTTTAAACCGTGCAGGAGCAAGTGGGAAGTGTGTCTGCTGCTGCCAGGGTGTGCGTGCTATGATTGTTCTCGGAGAACAATGCACCATTTCAATCAAGTTTTATTCCTAGACTTAAGAAAGAGAGGAAGGAAGAAAAAAGGAAGGAAGAGAAGGAGGGAGGAAGGGAAAAGAAAGAAAGGGAGGGAGGGAGGAAGGGAGGGAGGGAGGGAGGAAGGAAGGAAGGAAGAAAATCAAACAAAAGTCCAAAGTTTAAGAGTATCTGCTCTGTCAAACTGGAGCCATGAGTAGAACCCCAATGATGCCCCAAGCAGGAGCCTGAGCTGCATTACAAATGCAAAATGTTTTTTAGGAGGACGAGATGGAAACAGTAAATGTCCAGAGAATTTGAGACCACGTTAAAAATCCCCATCCACACCCAAAAACTATGCCTGATATGTGCTACTGAAAAAAAAATCAGAAAATATTGAGCACATGACCTCTCCGGGGGATTCTTTTTCATTGAAAACTAAACCGTCCTTAAGCGTTTCCAACTGGTGACGATTTGGCTACAAATCTCTGGCACAGAAGTTTAGATGGCAGCAGTAACTAAGCAAAAATTGATAAGCCACAATACTTAATATTTATCATTGTTTTGATACAAAGATGAAAACAATTGGTGAGCTCCAGATATCAAACTTGACCAAGATTTTAGAGGTTTTAATTAGTATAAGCTGGAAAACCACATATGAATTAATTGTGTTCACATCAGAATTGTTTTTAAATTGGTTTTTTTATATTCGCTAATTTCTATTGTGCATCTGTTCACATTTTAGAAATATCCTAATTGTTTGACAAATAGATGTGTGTGGGTTCCCTCACAGCCTATAATTTCTGAGGTTATATTATTAGATCCCTCTCTGACTGCCAATATCTGAATGGCAGAATCAGGACCAAAATAAGTATACCCCAGGTGCAGTGAAAAAGCAGATATCTCAGCCCTGAGACATTTAAGAACCCCAGCTCTGCATCTACTTCCCAGTTGTCACAAGAGATGGAAAATAAAGAGCCTCGGTCCTCAATGAGGTTAACTTAATGAAATGATGCGTGATATTAGCACACAGTGCCCTTCAAATGACATCTACACCATGGCAAAGAATACCCATGCTGCTGCTATTGTTTCTATGACCTGGCTGTAGCCCACAAAGTGAGATTCATGGTTTTGATGATTGATTTTAAAGGCATAGTTCTCTGTACATTTACTCAGTGGGTAATATTTCATTACTATGTAGATGACTTGAATGGAACCACTGTTCCACTGTGACTCAAAGAGACAATTACAATTTAAGAATAAATATTCACTTACTCCTGCCCTCCAATGTAAAAGACTGACCCAAAGGACTCTGAGGCTCTTCCAATACCTGGTATTATTGAGTAAAGGAGAGGGACAGGACTGACCTCTAAGGGATGGT
This sequence comes from Ondatra zibethicus, assembly GCA_004026605.1. Lineage (NCBI taxonomy): Eukaryota > Metazoa > Chordata > Mammalia > Rodentia > Cricetidae > Ondatra > Ondatra zibethicus. Next base: position 41,123 of record PVIU01006269.1, on the reverse strand, counting down.
GAGCACAGTTAGCAACAGAATGTCAAAGATTCCTGTAACAAAGATGTGTAAGAAATCTATCTGCTAATGATGGAGAACCCAGAAGGTCGCCAGGTTATTATAAAGAATGGGCTGCAGAGGTTGACCTGTGAGCAAAATTCTGGATGTGTGAAGAAACAAACCAATGACTATCTGTTCCATGCCAGTTACACACAGGAAGTTTTATGGCATAATGAGTGTGATGGGAGGGGGAGACTCAGCATCTCCCTGGCATCCACATCTTACATGAAGCATGATCAGAATGTGAACTGAAGTCTTCTCCCTATGAGTTTACGCTCCATGCTTCTTGTCACTCATATGTATGTATGGCTCTTATTAGCATACATATACTAATTTTACACATCAAATATCCACCTTGGAGTTGGTAGAATTAAATTTACCATTTTCTCTGTCACACTGTATCTTAAATTCTCATTTCTTCTCTCATTCAACTTGGAAAATCTGCACTTAAAAGCAGAAGGTACCCAAACAGTTGATTATTTATTTATGTCTTTATTCATTTATTCACTCAGCAAACATCTATTAAGTGTTTACCATGTGGTAGCTCCTGTTCTACCCTTGGACACTGAGCCATGAACAAAATGGATAAAGTCTCCATCTTTGCGAGTTTATTGTATAGCAGAGAGGAACAAATGAGATAGATGTGGAGGGTGGCTATGAACGCAATTATTGATTTCCATATAGAAATGTGCACACATAAATATGTGACTGTATACATTAGGTGGTGATTAAAGCAATACAGAAGCTAAACCAGGGTTAAGGACATTAGGAACACTAGGGCGAGCAAGATGTTTCATATTATGATCAGAAAAAGCAGAACAGAAAGGCACATGGAGGATCTGGGAGAAACTGCTTCTCAGTAACAAGACAAGGCAGATGGCTTGGCTTAGATACTGCTGACGGAAGAGTAGCAAGCTACCTAGTGTGAGTGAGGGGAGAGGAGAGTTGGTGGGAAGAGTCCGGGGGATCAGAGAGGAAGCTGACAAAGAATAGATTGAGGTCAGTGAGGTCATGGAGTCCTGGCATGGAGAAGCAGACCCAAACTCTGAGACACTGTGCCCCAATTCTTCAGAACATAAAGGAGCAGTGTGGCTGCTGGCTAGAGAAGTCATTGCAGAAAGCACACTTCAGAGTTGGAGGGAAAGTAAGAGATTTATAACACGGGGACAAAGTAGAAGTTGGTGACCAGCGCTCAGGGACTGGAGATCACTCAGTGGCTAAGAGGACCTGGGTTTGAGGCCCGTCAACTACAAGGCAGCTCACAGCCGTTGCCCACTTCTGGCCAGCACAGGCACTACACTCATGCCACGCACAGACATACATACAGGAAAAACCACCCACACACATAAATATTGAAAAACATTTTTAAAAGAGAAGTGACCATATTCTAAATTGAAAAGGTAAAATTAATAGGATTCATTGATTTATACACAGTGTGAAATAACATAGAACACAGAATTGTGCAAGGTTACAGGATTCCTAGCCTTAGAAAAAAAATAGAATCACATCTCATTGAGATGGGGACCCTGGGACCAAATTGCAACAGAGTTAAGAAGAGAGGGGCAAAACCCATGCTATGGGTTTAGAAGTACTGAGCTTTCGATGTGTAGCTCTCTGTGGTACTAGATTCAGAGGACGGATCTGGCAAGGGACAGGACTTTGGGGATCATCAGCATACAGAAGCTGTTTAGGTCACGAGTTTAAGCCACGGTCTGAGAAGTGAGTGTAGAAAACAAGAAACAAAATATGATCTACATTCTTCAGGGTGTTCCAACATTTAGAGCTTTGAGATGAGGGCAAGTCAGATTGAAAAACGGAAATTGCAGCCCGTCTGTTTTGTGTACACACTAAAGTCCTGGAAAACAAGCAAGCACAGCGCTCAACAAAGGGCCTGATCCCTGAACCTCAGCTGTGGGTGGAGCTCAGCAGAGAGGGAAAGTTAGCCAAGACACCTGGTGAACAGAGACCAAAAGCCCTCACTTGCCTAGCAACGGGATGGAAAAGCCTGTGTAGAAATTTCTAATGTACTGCCTGCAGGGGAGGGGAGTAGGAGAGCAGGGTGGGAAATCCTGAGGTAAGGGAAGGAAGGTAACAGACTGAGGGTATGGAGCCACAGAGAGTACTTTCCAAAACCCAGGGGTAGCAGATATGTGGACTGAGAAATTAATAGCCAGATGGGACGCTGGAGATGCGGGATCATCAGGGACACAGGTTAACCTTGTTAGGTGACTTGTGGTCTTGAGCAATTAATCACTCTGGAGTCTGGAGTACTAGCAAGAGACCAGTAGGCTGTTACAGCGAGCAGATAGCAGATACTTTCCAACAGGGGGGAACAAGACAAGGGTGTGTAGTTAGGGGATGAGATGCAGAGTGTAGTGGGGGATGAGCCCTCTCTAGACCTGGGAGTCTAAGCTCAGAAACAGGAGCAAAGCCAGGAAACAAGGGCACTGAGCAAGTGGGTGGTTGACTCGATGAATAAACAGGTGAATGAATGACTGAAGTGTTTGCTGACACAATGCCATGCCTGCAGGAGGGGAAAAGGCTAGATCTTCTAACACATTTCCCTTTGCCTCTACTTTCAAACCTGACAGATTCTATAAGTATAACATCTCCCCTTTAATGTTTATGATAAACCCATACTCCATGCCCCCACGAGTTAATTATGCTTAAATAGAAACAAATTTGCTAGGCCCTCTCTGTAAGGAGGCTTCTAAGGAGACAGGTGATGATGCTGGATGTTTCCCAGCAGGAGCTAGAGTTAGTTACAGCAGAGGGGAAGCGGGTTGTAGTTGTTGCCAGAAGTGTGTAACTCTGGATTGCAACACATGGACTGTTGTTTCTCCATATCCTGATTCCCTAGTATCAAGAAGCCTCATTCCCCTGTCTGTAAACGGAGACCACAGTGAAATGATAGAAAGAGGCATGTGATATAATTCTTCCACTCTTGCCCCCTTTTGAATGTGGAATGGTTTCCATACTGTTATTTTTGTTCTCTGGCTGGGGAAAGATTCCCTGTCCAATCACAGTAGCAGACTACCTGGCCTACAGCTAGGGCTCCAGATTCCAGAGTGATTAATTACCCAAGAAAATAGTTACCCTTACAGCAGCAGATTCAAACTTAAAAGAAAGAAATGAAAGTAAAAACACCCTCTAAAAATGCCAGACACTCACAAATTCAGCAATCCCACAACAATTTGGAAACAGGGCGGCGGAGCCTCGGTGGTTAAGAGCACTAGTTGTTCTCACAAAGGATCTGGGTTCAATTCCCAGCACCCGCATGGCAGCTCAGAACCATCCGTTACTCCAGTTTCAAGGGGTCTGATGGTCTCTTCTCACCTCCACGGCAATCAGTCACACACACGGTATACGAACATATAGACAAGAAAATCATTTATATGCACAAAATGAGAGAGAGAGAGACTACAAAAGCACTTGATACTTGACAAAAGCATTTTCAAACATTACATAAAATGTGGGTTAGAGAGATGCCTCAGCAGTTGTAGAAGACCATTTGGTTCCTATCACCTTTACCCACTTTGGGCTTCTCACACCTGCCTATAATGCTAGGAGAACCAATGCCCTCTTTTGGTCTCTGTAGGCATCTGCACACAGGCAGTGCACATACATACACTTACACATGCATGTACGAACACACCCCACACACACATGTTAAGATAAATAAATAATTTTAAAATGACATAAAATGTATGATTGATTAATACATTTTAGGTAATATATTTTAAAGCTGAGGCATTTTTCAAAAATACAAGACTCTTATATTTTCCTGAACGCCTACCATGTTTTGCAAAAACCTAGACCACTGTACAGACACTAATCTTTAATATTCATTTCTTCCTACCTAAGGTAAGGGTGGCAGAGCAGTTATAAACCAGACCACAACTGATAAAAAATGCACCCAGCACCAAATGTAAACATGTGCCAACTGGACATTTAGGATTTAGCCACCTTAAAACTGAAAGCCTTTTATCTCTATCTGTTGGGACCGGGCTCCACAAACTCTACATTTTGATTGGCTGTGGTTTCTGCAAACCAACTCCTGCACCTAAGGCTCAGGGATCAGGCAAGAGTGAGCGGATAGACTTTAGAAGCCAGAGGATCAGGGAGTTTGCTGTGAGATTGTATCTCCTAGAAATATTCAGAACTAACACCCAGAAAGTCTCACCACCATGAGTCTAAATATGAGCTGAACAAGGACAATAGACACGCCTACACAGATGAGGCCTCAGCTTCACTCAAGAACCAAAGGCAGGGAAACAGAGCTGAGACTGGGAGACGCAGTTTCTAGGGAAAGAGCACCCGGATTGGTTATCAAAGACCAAGTGGTCAGCCCTGAAACTTACATACAGGCAGCATTACCCAAGCTGAGCAGGTTGTTTTTTGTTTTGTTTTGTTTTGTTTAGTATGCATATGGAGGCCATGAATTTGAAAGAGAGCAAGGAGAGGTCTATGGGAGGGTTTTAAGAGAGGAAAGAAAAGGGGAAAATGATGCAATTATATTATAATCTCAAAAAATAAAAGGAATAATACTTTAAAATGAAATATAAGAATTCTCAAAGCCTTTAAATCCCGAGCAAGCTTCATATTTATGAAGGTAGTACCGTCAAAGTTTTAAGATCTGCACAACTTTATGTATATGGAACAGCTGCTTAATTTAATCCATAATTTCCAGGTAGACTCCTAAAGATCATACTTTTATTAATTTATATGGAATCAGAAGCTTGGCAAAATTCTGAGAAGCCCCTAAGGTGCTTTCTTTCATTCTGTTTTATTTTTCATTCTCACTAAGATTCAGTGTATCTGAGTGGCCCCTTTCCAATGACGGGCTAGTGCCTTCAATGGACCCTTTGTTCTAACCCTTACTTGCCTTTAAATCAGTAGGAGGCAGACCCCACCTGATGAAAGATAATGAGAGAAGGAAGTCTTTGTTGAGAGAGAGAGAGAGAGAGAGAGAGAGAGAGAGAGAGAGAGAGAGAGAGAGAAACATAGTAACCTTTATTTCTGCTTCCTTAAGTATTCTTGGAAATAACCAGGAAATAAAGAGCAATTTAATTTAAATGTTGTAAAGTCATCCGGATAAAGGTTAAATACAACTTTCGCTACGGTGCTTATTAGTCACATGAGCTTGTTATCATCTTTCTGCAGGAAGCATGATCGTGATATAAAGACCCATGAGGTAGATGGCATCCCAATATATCATTTACTCCAGTCCCTGTATCCATGCCATCTCTCACTTAAGTGGGTCCATACAACAGCAATATCCATTGGGACCAGAGCTCCGCGAACTCTACATTTTGATTGGCTGTGTCTTTCTAAAGAGAGGTCTGGAGCAGCGTCTAAGGCTCTAGCATTTGTTAGCTGAATGTTCTGTACATACCCCCCACATAAACCTACAATGTTGAAGTCAAGCACGCGGTAAGCTTTAGGGTGAGTTCATCATTATCTTCTGTCCAGTAAACGTACTTTTCTTCTCCTACTCAAGGATGCTCGTTAATATGGTAAATAACTCATTAAAAGATGGAAATAGGAACTACATCGCATCTGTAATTTGTTGGTTAGGAAGTTGTGGCTCATAAAGGTTAGCTCACCAACTCCTCTCTGCTCAAGCCATAAATAAGGAGAAAGCAGTTTGTGAGTGGCGGCGCCAGCATGCACGGCTAGAGCTCTGACTCACGGTCAGGCTCTTTCCCACTGCCTCCTGGGGTAAATGGTCTTGTATAAACAGGTCACCAGGAGGTCAGATGCGACAGACTAGGGAAAACAACCTCAGAGACAGTCTTGTACTTCGAAAAGATTCTTTTTCAAAACTTAGGACTTTCTGCCATCAGTCTAAAGAAACGGTGCTTTCCAGCTCTCTGTGCTCACCAGTGGAGAAAAGTACCAGACCCAGACAAAGGACAACTGGAACTTTAATATTCGGAGGTTGTTTATCTGTGTGAACACTGAGAGTGATAATACCTTAGAATACATAGTGGCATTTTATGTTTAAAAAAAAAGGCATTTTATTGGGGTAAAGATACTTAATATGGGCTCTTCCAATAAAGCAATACCACATGAAAATAAGTACTATCTAGGTGACAGGGAAAGTGGGTTTAAGTTGCTAATAAAAGCTCACTTGATGAAACTACTGCATAGAGTACTTGAATAATTTATATTATGGTAAACGGTACATAAACTTCAACCCGAAACCACACAGGCTCTAGACACATGGGTGAACTGATGCCTGCTTGCTACCTGTCTTTAGCACGAGGTTCTTACTTTACCCACATCACTTCATTTAATTCTCTGAGAGTCCTAAAGAGATGCAAAGGGCAGTTTTTCAGTTTTGCAGATGTGGAAAGAGAAAAGAAGCTTGGTGGAATGGAATGGCCCAAACCCAGTGTTTGGTGAAAGATGGGGTTGAAGAATGAATGTAATGTCCTTTGAAACTCACCAGTTGGTCTCCCTACAATTCCGATAAACAGGAGCGTGTTAGAGGAACAAGTGTGCTCTCTAGATGAGCCTGCCCCAGGATCTGTAGGCTGTGGGCAACACAAAGGCCAAACTTATCCATGTTGAGGTTAAACTGCATCTATGGGTTTCCAGTAAGGTTGGACAGTTGCAAGCAAGCATTGGGTCTCATGGATTATTTTTCTCTCCTCTCTGACCTCTCTTCAGGAAGCAAAAATAGATCTGGTGATGAGAAGGAGGATTCCTGGATAAAGTGCTGAGGTGATTATAGCACAAATAGGCCGTAGGAGCACTCTCGAATGTTCTATATTATGACAAACCATCTCCTCGTATTAATCTTGGAGAGGAACAGAAAGGGTGACCAGGAAACATTTTGAAATAAATGAGTTTTTGATGACACTGGAATTCTTCCAGGGCATTTGTTCAGAGTCCTATATTGGCTTTTTAGAGGCAGGATCCTGAAATAGAGAAAGCATCTTCCTACGATTTGTTTTCCCTTTTTTGCCCTCAAGCTTATTGGAACAAGTGGATGAGATGATTTCAGAGTGGTCCTCTCCCGGCCTCACAGTGAAACAAAGGGCTTTAGAAAATATATCGATGGGACAAATCAAAGCAATGAAAATTCCTGCCAAGGATATGAGCAATTCACTCTAGGTCTTCAAATTAGTTCATTTTAATGTAATTTAGTTTGGTTCATTAAGATTTTATAATTATATGACAATAAATGAATGCTATTTTATTTTATTTTCCAGTATGTTGAATGATGGTGTGGCTATTATGATATATTTCTTTTGTATATTTTAACTCTCAAATGGGCACATTCTATATGTGGAAATGCTATTTGCTTATGTGTTTGCTTTTGTTTGTTGAAACAGGATCTGACTCTGTAGCCAAGACTGTCCTGGAACACATTATGTAGCCAAGACTGGCCTGAAACTAATGGCAATCCTCCTGCCTCAGTCTATCCAAATTTGGATTAAAGGTATGTACTACCACACCCAACTCAGAAATGCCTTTGAGATCATGGGCTGTGTGGAGCCCAGCCCCACCTGATACATGTACAACACAATTCCTGAACCTAAGGATTAGGGAACATCCTAGAGGACCCAGAAAGATTTCAGAGCTGGAGGACCAGAAAATCGACTGTGAAATTGTGTCTCCTAGAAATGACAGGAAAGCTACAGCCATAACACCCCAAGAATATGGCTGCCTACACAAGACAAACCCTGAACAATGATAATATCAATAGACGTCCTAAAGCCAGGGCTCACCCTAGACCAAGAACTACAAATAATAATAGCTGCTGAGAAAGCATGAATGAGTCTCTCCTATGGATGAGCCCCAGTTTGCTATCCAATACAGAGTGGTCATCCCTGAAATCATATATACATAAGCCACACCAAATGGACACCACAGGTTGTATTTTCATATACTGATGCATATAAAGAAGCTATCAAATTGAGAGGGAATGAGATCTGCCTGTCTCTGCCTCCCCAGTGCAACACTTGGGAGACAGGATACTGACCTCTGTGACTTCAAGGTGTGGTAGCACACACCTTTAATCCCAATGCCTAGGAGGCAGAGACAGACATATCTCTGTGAGTTCAAGGATAGCCTGGTTTACAGAGGGAGTTCCAGGACAAAGATACACAGAGAACCTGTCTCAAAAAGCCAAAAGTTAAAAGTAAAAATAAAAGAAATAGAGGTTAAAATAAAGCCATGTAAAGATGGAAAACACACAGAGAATCTGGATACTGTATGTTATTATGCTCTCTTTGAATTGTTTGAATACTGAGGAAGGAGCAACAGCTGTTAAAAGATATTTGCTTATAAATGCTGCTGAATTAATCCAAGATAGGTATTTTGAAAATACCTTGACTTCAAAATTGAAGTCAAAAGGTATGTTACTTTGGAGAAAAGATCTTGCTTTTGTTTCCACAGGAAATGAGAGGCTGTAGATTCATTCTGAGTTAAGAAAACTCATGTTTGATCAAGGAAGACCACCTGAGTAATCTCCAGTAGGAACAGATGGCCCAGATGTCTGAGTTCTACATCCAGAACAGATTCAAGACTGCTGCCTGAGATGATCAAGACTCACAGGATACTCCAGTCAGGACTTGATCATAATTCTAAATTTTTTTTAGGTCCCCATAAGATTATCAGTGCCCCCAACCAGCAGGAAGTAGCCTAGAATACTATGCCCACATTCCCAAAAAAATGGAGTATGGATATTTTCCTTTGTTTAAAAAAAAAAAGAGCAGGAAGTAGTGCGGGAGAAATATGTCTGTATTATGTCAAACATGTTTTAAATAAATGCTGATTGGCCAGGCAGGAAGTATAGGTGGGACAACCAGACAGGAAGTAGAGGTGGGGCAATGAGAACAAGAGAATGCTGGGAAGGAGGAAGCCCATTCCTCCACAATCCTGCCCAGGCCACAGAAGAAGCAGGATGTGACCTGCCCCACTGAAAAAGGTACAGAGCCATGTGGCTAACATAGATAAGAATAATGGGTTAATATAAGTTATAAGAGCTAATATGAAGCCTGAGCTAATGGGCCAATCAGTTTATATCTAATGTAGACTCTCTGTGTGATTTCTTTGGGACCTAATGACTGTGGGACCTGGTGGGAGGACAGAAACCAATGAGGCTCTCATGTTACAGACTACAACATCCATGTTTGTGTATGTTTAGAGACTGAGTAAGATAATTAATCAGAAATATCTTATATGTGACATAGTACACAAATTACTACTATACCAATGCTTTAATGCAGTAGATGTCTGTTATATTAGCTAGACAGATACATTCTTAAAATGAAATTAACACTTAAAATTCCTGAGCATAAGGCTAGATGTCAAAAATTTCAGAACAAATAGTGACATTGAAACTAGTTGCTTTGGCTTTAGCTGAAGTAGCATGCAGAGAAGATTCACTGTAAGAAGTAATAGCAAAAGTTCCCAGAGAAAAAGCTCGCGTGTAGCGTGAGACATCACATAATGTCAGTTCTAATCCCACAAGCTTTACAGTCTTAGCAACAAGCCTCTGACCTTCTGCAGGGAGGAGAGAACCTCAAATCCAGTAAACATCCTCTTAGAAACTGTTTCAAGCACTCCAAACAAAACTTTATCACCAGGGGAAGTTAAAAACGACTTTGAATACGTTTAACCCTGCACCGTAGCTGTTTCACTGCTTTAGTTTTCAAAACCAGAGCCACAAATGAGTCCACACGTTCTCAGAATGCTAGCAACACAGCACGTCTGTGCAAAACAAATTATTGTAAGTGACAGAGGTCCCCAAGTCGCAGGTTAGGAAAACACAGAGAGTTATGTGCAAAGTTTTACTCCTCCTAAGGCATTTTCCAGAGGACAAGGGTTGGCACATTCTTCACCCTGCAAGTCATAGGCTCTGACTTCCAAGCTCTTTGGGGAGATCCTATAAAGAGCTCAAACCACTGCAAGCTATTGCCTGAATGTTCTTAAGTACAACATGTAGGTAATTAAAATTCTCATTACAGAAGATGTAAACACAAGGATGGCAAAATCACAGAAGGTGGCTCCGTTCCCACTTGCGGACAGTTTATGATTGAGATCCCTAGTGTTCCCAAGCTAAAGCACAAATTGTACTGTCTGGTGCATGAAGACTAGCCAAGTAAATAAGCATTGATTAGTCAGGACTACAGAGCAGCATGACTTTACAGCGCCACAGGCTAGGTAACGTGGCTAGTGCCCAGGGGCTTAATGAGATGGTTCCCATGTAAACCATTTACCCCACAGTGAGGCACTACAGTGACTCTACAGCTCAGTATCATAGAGCACCAAGCAGGCAACAAGACAGAGCTGCGCTGTTGGCAGAAAGGGAGCACAGCTATTGAAAGGTGAACAGAGTAAAGATGCTTGTAGGATAATTATGAGCCAAATTCCTACATCCCACATCACATACCAGGCTAAAGGAAACATGATCTATTGTTGGGGTCACAGGAAACAGGAAAGAGGGACCATACTTACACATTATTTCATGAAAAATGAGCTTTCCTTGGGTTGTAGAGGTTTTGTCTAGTACACAAGAAGCCCTAGGTTGGATTCTAGGACTGTGTGCAATGGGTAAGATGATGCAACACCCTGAAAGGAGGTGGGAGGAGGGGAAATTCAAGGTCATCCTTAGCTATGTAGCTATAGCTCAAGGCCAAGATGGGCTATAGGAGACCCTGTCTCATATGAGAAAGAAGAAAATGTCTGTCTTTCTTATAAATTCCTGGACTACAGAAAACAGGGCAGAATCTGTTCCCTCGCTCATCTTAGCAGGAGTGGCAGCCAATGAAAGGAAAAATGTAACTATGTAACCAAGAAGCAGTCTGCAATATATACTCAAGCAACCATAAGAGAATTAAAACACAAGAGGAGCTGGAACATGGGAAGTGTTCAGTTTTAGAAGGCAGGTCAGGTGTCAAGGTCTTTCTGGGTTGATGCTTAAGGAGATGCCAGAATGGAAATAAGAGAGAACCACGTCAACATCTGCAACACTAATCTTCAAGGCAGGAGGAAACCGAGTGCAGAAACTCAGGCAGGAACATGCTTGGCTTGTCCAGAGACAGGAAGGCTCAGCTGGTCGAGAGCAGAAGCGATGAGGCCATGGTCAACAAAGGCCAGGCGGTGCCGACCTCATAAACCATGTTTAGTCTTTCCAGGTTTTCCCCCTAAGAACCAGGTAAATCACTGGAGCCTGACAGTGGGCTTACCGAAGGAAGCACCACAAAACCTAGTGTGAAAAGCTGAGAGATAATCCAGGAGAGATTAATGAAAGAAGAAAGCAAATGGGATTCCACCGAGGAGGCCTAGGCTTCAACTGGCAATAGCAGCCAAATTCCCCAAGGCCCCTGCTAGCATGGTTACATCACCGCTTCTTCTCAAGCTCCTTTTACAATAAGCATGTTAAAAGTCTAATATGTTGACATCTTGGGGACAGTGAAAGACCAGGAGGACTCCATTTATAGACTGACTCACAAAATGCTTGCTTTGATTAAAGAAACAGACTCGAGCTTAGAGGCATGAGTGTCCATCAGTATTTTATTCAAGTTCTAGACCAAGTTGATTTCCAAAAAGAAAAACCGGAGTTTGTACTTAAAGCATAGCACAAAGACCTCCTGGTAAACTAGAATAGAGCTAATGGGGTTTCCCAAACATACCATCCCTTTCATGTGTCTTGGCCAGGATTATTTGATGCATGTACCCTGGCCCTCCTCCCACATACCTTGTTTGTTCTCTTTACGACACCATGGTTTTTTCCCTGTCCCTACTATCCTCACCTTTCTCTCTCTCTCTCTCTCTCTCTCTCTCTCTCTCTCTCTCTCTCTCTTTCTCTCTCTCTCCCTCCCTCTCTCTTTCCCCTACTCCTCCTTTTTCTCCTTCTCTCACAGATAGCACTGGCCATGACCAGTCTATTTCTCTTTCTCTGTGTTCCAGACTCTTCCAGATGTCTCTGGATATTTTCTCTCTCCCATGTACAATAAAAACCTTAATCATACCACAGAGTAGTCCTGTCAGCAGTTTCTTTACTATGTTCCCAAGTGCTCACTATTTGTTTCCTTATTAATGCTTTCTTGACCAGATAAAAGGCTCTTTCTGCTTATTCTGTTCCTGAAGAGCTCCAACTCATGCTTAAGACCCTACTTCAATGGCATCTATTCTCTACATGAATTCTAACACAGAGAATGTTTTTCCTAGCAATTCTCATGACAACAAACAGCCCACTTCCATGGCATTGCTCACATTGCACTGATTATTTATTAATGTATATGTTTCTCTTCTGGCTACTACATGAAGACTTTAAGTTTGTGTTTTCCATACCCAGATTAGGGCACTTGGTGAATATTTCTCTCCAATAAGCAAATGTGTTCAAACTTAGACATCTCCCAAATGTTTCCAATATTACTGGTAAATAACCACATTACATAAAATACTCTATACAGATGCCATGGATTCATTTAAGAAAGTAAGGCTAAACTGCATTCTACAGGAAGCAAGTTAGAAGTTCAGAGAAAGCCCAGGCACATGTTATTTGTTTTCCTTTTACTTTCCTTTTGTTCCAGCTTTACCATTAGAGTCTAAACATTGGCTTTGAGTATTTTCATATTTATGTATTAGACACGAAGTATGCATTTCATGAACATTGATTAAAATAAGTCAATGGCTATGGTTGGTCAACTTGACACAAGCTAGAGTCATCTGGGAAGAGAGAACTTTAACTGAGGAAATGTTCCCATCAGACTGGCCCATGGGCAAGCCTGAGGAACATGTTCTTGGTTAATGATTAATGTGGGAGTGTTCTGCCCATTTTGGGTGGCATCACCCCTGGGCAGGTGGTCCAGGGCTGTATAATAAAACAGGCTGAGAAAGCTGCAGGGAGCAAGTCAGTAGACAGCACTACTACATGACCTCTGCCTCAGCGCCTGCCTCCGGGTTTTTTTCTTGACATCCTTCGGTAATAAAGCATGCCAAAGAGTTGAAATAGGAAGTAAACTCATTATTGAATAATAATATAATTACTCGAATTCTCTCCAGATTTGGGATTATGTGAACATGATAAAGATTTGAGTCATGGTGTTTATCACAGCAAAAGAAACCTTAACTAAGATGATAAGAAAGTATTTCAATACAGAAGGAAAACTAAATTGGGAGGAACACAAGATTTTCCCATAATATCCAATAACTAAAAGCATACAACTCGTCCTTGTAAGCATAGGCACATAGGTTGTGGTGACCACCGATACATTTGCTATTCTAGAAGGTGGCATTTTAGGAGGTGGCCAGGATTCATTCAAGACCAGCACCAGCACCCTAAATTCTTCCTAAAGAAGAGTTGATGAGTGAGCGAGGCACCAGCCAGGAAGAGAAGGTTGAAAAAGTTAGACAGCATGCAGAAAGTGCCAGACAAAAGTGAGCAGGTTTTACAGCCTGATACTTTATTAGGAACACTGTGCTTCAGAAACTGCTACCTCAGATTTGAGGCCAAGGATGAAGAATACACTAACCTGAGAATGATACAGTCACATTCTGTACCCAGCAAGGCTGAACAGTCCCTAAAACACACACACACACACACACACGCAATCACATCATCCAACAATAATGCTGATATCCATCCATTTAGGGAGTCATAATTCACAGAACTGAAACTTTAGGATGAGGATCAGAAAAAATGAATAATGGAGCAGAAATACTTAGAATAAGAGAAAGAATTAAAAGCCTTTTATATGTATAACATGATCCAAAAAAGAATGCAAATGAAGAACTTAAATAAGATAATATGTGAATATTATAGTAAATAACTTAAGATACATTTGAGCAGGAAAAATATAGGTCAGAAGAAGAGTTGTTTATCTTTCCTTCATAGCTACCAATATATGTTCATGTATATATGTTGAGTCAGTAAAATCAGCAAGCAAAGTACCACTTGATAATCCTCCCTCCATTCAGGCACATTAGTATTAGACATTTTTAAATGCCCAATGAGGGGGAAACAGGATATATAGTACATGAAAAGTAAATCAATTGAGTCAGAGGAAGTATTTTTCCAATATCTGTACTGTGAGATGGCAAAGTGCTATACTAAGTGAGGTTATTGGAATTTTTTCTTTTCAGTCTTAAAGTAGGCCAGATGCCCATATGTCAAAGTTGGAGGAATGTGGTTCTGCCCAAGGGTAAGAGAAAGCAGTAAGATAATTATTCAAATTTCTTCCAGATTTGGAATTGTACAAACAAGATGATTAACAATGACAAGACTTTTCTTCAGATATTTTGAAAGTAATTTCAGAGTCAAAATTATACAAATGTGTAGTAAATCAGTTTCTAGCCCAACCTCACAACTCAGGTCTCAAAAGCCAGAGCTTCCTGTTCATTCCATCAAAGTAGGAAATCTATAAATAACTATAAAAAGACAAATGTTCAGAGGGTTAAGATGTGAACTGTACCTTTTGCCTTGTTTAGCTTCATCATGAAAAATTATTTTAATGTTGTTGATGGAATCAAAGCAACCCAGTCCTCTTGAAAGAAGCCTACCGTCTGCTGTGCAGTAGTGCTGTGTTTTTAGAGACTTCTGAAGGTGTATATTAGGGTTTCTAATTTAAGAGCATGGTCTGGAAAATGTCAGTACTGATCTGGAAAGGCCAGTTACAGTTCATCACGACAAAGAGGCAAGACTAAGGTGCACATGCTTGTGCCTCTTTGTGGAACTATTTCATATATTGGGGAAAATGAAACAGCCTTCGACTTTTAAGGCTGGGGGGCGGAGGGAGTCATTCAAATATATTAGAGACATGTCTAATTTCCAAGAAGGGATTTTTTTTGTTTATACCATGACAATAAATTTGAAAAATGTTAGGCATCATACAACAGGTGCAATAAAAGAAATAAGCATCAGTGCAGATTTTAGTCAGGAGCTGAAAACAAGTTGAGAATCAACTTAACTAAGAGGCATAAAAAGAGGAGAAAGTGAATTGGGAGGAAAGGGGTTATTTTGGAGTCTGATGATGAATCAATTCTTTATGCCTGTATTGGATTATATTATGCCAATGTCTTGTTTCTGTTTTTGGCAATTGTGGGACATTTTGTTTTAACTCGTCTATTTTATTAGCATAAGTAACCTCACATATCATTAAATTGTTCTTTTTGCAACTTGCTGCAAGGAACTTTGTATAATGCATGAGTAAAACTGGCTCCTTAATCATTCTAAAACTTCATTCTTTTGAAAAGACAAAAACCTCCAGTATTTATAGCTCTATGCTTCTATCACATCAAGAATCTATTCTAAGAAGAAGAAAGGTCTCATTATTATACTCAAGCACCAAAACTCCACATTAATGAAAATATTACCAGAATTTTAAGAATATTTTCTAGTCTTTGAAAATTATCTACCTAAAATTAAAGGTCCTTCAGATCAAAACAATGATTTAATATTCCCTTAGCTAGTAGGCTTATGCACCTCTTCATTAACTGAGTATTTTCCTTCATATGTTCCTCTAATGAGAACTATACACATACTTATATTCCTGTATTTAGTTCCGCCACTCAGCGTATTAGATGTAGAGACATATGTGTTGAGGAGGGCCAGGGAACGAGAGAGAGAGGACTTCTTCAAATCAGCACATACTACCACGAACACTGTCATTCTACAGATGCTGTTGCTGCTGGTAGGTTTTGAAAACTTAGTCACGTGCGCTCTACAAGTAACAGGGAGCAATGAAATAACAGCGTGTGATTCACCAAAATGACCAACCAATTCTGCGATGAAAGCATACCACAGCCCAGTCAGAAGTAAGAATAACTGCATTATATTTAACTAGGTGAAGTGTTTGTTGGCTGAACATCAAAGTGAGACACATCCCTCTATGGGCAACTATGATTAATCAACACATCGCACACAGAGCAAGCATGCACACTCTCAGGCAAGGAGGAGACAACTGAGTAAATGCTGATTTCCAAATGTCCAGAAGCCTCAGCTTACTCCATTAGTTGGCACGCTTGCATTCAGGCACAGCATTGCTGTGGGGATTACCTTCAAAAAACCACTTCCTGCTTTTATTGCCATGGTCCCTATGAAAATTAAGCTGAAGCACAAACACCAATTTAGAAGGCAACCTTAATTTGAAAAAACACACTCCTTCCGAGGAACCTGAAGTGGCCCGAGTTTTACAGGTCAAAGTGACTTAATGTTGGGGTGCTTTTCTTTGTGTCTCCTCCCTGTACTGGTTTAAGGAGACCATCTGAGTGTTTTTACACTCCATGTAAAAATACATGCCAGAGGTGGGAGGGCTTGGTTCGATTTTCACAGAGAGTTATACTACATTCTTATATATGACATGCCTAAATATGCATGTGTGTATGTATATATGTGTGTGTGTGTAAAATTTTTAAGTAACAAACAATTTGAAATTATAAATAAAAGTGATTACCAGTGCAGCTTTGTAAGTGGCAACTTAGTTTCCTTACCCTTGCTTGGGCAGTGTAAAGATAAAAGTTGGTGAATATAAAGCTTATACCCCATAGACATGACAAAAGAACATGCTGTTAGGCTTTTATATGTTAAGGAATAGATTAGAATTGAGACAAAAATATCTCTATTCTTGTACCAAAAATATACTACTGAAAATAATATACCACAGAACAGAGACAAAACAAAAATCTTACTTTTAAAAACTCCCTTATTTCCCCATTTGTCGACATACGCTTTTATGAGCAGTCATTCCAAAGGGTCTCTACAGTCAGAGGCTTATTTTCTCGGCAACAGCAGGTGGCACAATGACACTTAGGCACACTGTACGTTTGTGCACTCTGAGGTGACCTGCTGTCTCCCTTCAACTCGTACTTGTGGTCTGGATTCAGAACAAAACTCAGACGTTCCACTTCCAACCTTTCTAAATCACTGCTGAGAACCCAAGAATCTGCCGAGCACAGGAGATGCCTCTAAGTCCCCTCTTACCATGTATGAGCCACAGTGAAGCGACGTCGCTGCCGGATGCTTTTATTCACCAACAACTTTCTGAAAAAGCACGGCGAATTCCTCGGCGAACTGCGTGGAGAGATTTTGGGAGATGTAGGTCTGTTTCCCGGTAGCTTGGGAAGCTCAAGTTCCAAGTGCATCTGCTCCTTGAAAGTCTTTATGCAAACCTCGGATTCAGAAGCAGTAAGTTCCTTGGAAGAATTTTTGGCTGTCATGTCTTGTATGGAGCGCTACCTTTCACCATCTAAAACAACAGCCTCCAGCATAGCAAAGACACCGCTGCAGGTTAAAGGGCTGCTCGTGAGGCCAGAGCACACTCTTCCCCGGGCTAATTTGGGAAGCTGTAGTTCCAATCCTGGAGCTGTTCAGAGCAAGAGCAGCATACTGGGAGAATGGCAAGCCAGCCTGTCACAAGGAGCTTTATCAGGCTGCCTTTGCCTCTGAAAATGCGCCAAAGTGCTTCCTCTGTCACTAGCCTCCTTGTGGATGAGGTTTGTCTGCAAGTTACACACAGAGACTCACTGAACTCATTCAGCTGAATATATCAAACTCATGAAATATTCATGAGGGCTCTTGATAAGTCCTTCACATTTTTCTTTTAAGAAAACCTTATCAAACAAGCTGGATTAACCCAGACAGCAAGCAAAGCCTGGCCACCCAGTCACTTTGGTCTGCACAAAGGGAGGAACCAGAACCCCGTCCAGTGTGTGCTGTTCAAAGTCTTCATTCAGAATTATCTTGCTCGGCAATGCACACAGCAGTGACTCCGCCTATCAAACGCTATTGGCCCGGGATTCTTTAAACAACTGAGCTATTTCTCCCCCTTAAAAATGCCCTTCACTGCTCAGACGTGCACTAAAATTGTGAGGCTACTGTCTTCATCACAGTCAAAACTGTGACAAGTCAGGGATGCCCAAAAAGCCTCAGTAAAACAGCTTTCCAGATTCCATTTCTGAATCAAAGAGCCGATTTGCTAAAGGTTCCCCCCATCCTTCTCTAGAAGATCCAAAACAGCGCCAGTACTAAAAAATAAAAAATAAATAATAAAAAACCCCACTGACCAGGAAATATTGGCTTTGGTTCATTCCCCCAAGGAATTTAAAACCTAAGTTTTATTCCAATAAACATTACCCTCATTCTTCTTCTTAAGCCCATTGTTTGGGATCTGCCCACAGAAGCCTCTTCTGGCGGCCAAAGCACCCCTCATTTGAAATGGAGTTAACAACTGGGTAAAATATGCACCCAGGTAATGGACTCCCAAGTCAGGCACTGTGCACGTGTGTGTGTGTGTGTGTGTGTGTGTGTGTGTGTGTGTGTGTGTGCAGAGAGGTGCACAATATATGTATGTAGGTGGCTGTGTGCACCAGAGAGTGAGTTTTCACATTGTTCGAGAGGAACACAATTTAGAATGTAGTCGGGGCATGTTGAGAATGAATCCTTTCAACCTGGCATTTTTATTTATTAATGGGGGGGGCTGGGAGCACAGCTCCACACATTCAAAGACTCGTTGAGGTATAAAGAGAATCATTGTATATATGTCTCTGAGTGTTGTGCAATATGTATTGACAGTGATGGTCACTGGAGCCAGGATGATCTCAAGCAAATGTGACAAAGCAGTCTAGGGCTAATCAACAAGAGTGACAGAAAGTGAAGGCACAGAGTAGGACTTCAGTGAAAAACATTCCTTTTACATGCTAATGTGTAGGGTCATCCAGCTCTCTAAAATCCTTCATAAATGTCACACACTAAAAATGTACTAAAGGTGAAAGGGCTAACCAAAAGCAGACCATTGCCTCTGTGTAGGGGCAAAAGATCCCACTGTAAGGGATGGGGAAGTGAGTGGAGCTTAAACTACTGATTTCTAAGCACCCCCATCACTACTTACACTACTGATTTCAGAAAACTCATCAACATTTAAACACCCAGCTAAAGTGCATTGTAAACAAATGCACAGTCATGGAATTTTAGGTTGTCCCAGATGTTCCTTGTCCAGCTGATCATTCCTCAAACAAGGAAACAGAGCCAGAGGATGAAAAGGACTCATCCAAGTCCATCCTGGGGATTGATGTCACCACCAAATCCCTACTCAGGCTTCCTAACTCCTGGCGAGCACCTTTCGGTTCCTTTTAGAGCATGCTTTTGTCTAGGCAGGCCCGAGTGCATGCTTTTGGGGTATTTGAAGATATTTTGAGTGTCTTGAGGAGACAGATTGTTGGTAATATGAAGAAAATATGGCTGATGCTACCTACTATTTGCTGAGTTATGCAACAAAGCTAAGATTTTTCATCCAAAATAATATGATTTAAAACTAGGACATAAGATTATATGATTCTATCATGATTCACAGTGACCTATTAGCCAAAAAAAAAAATTAAATAGCAAGTTGAACTCATTAAAGCTGTTTCTCCTATGTATCATATCATTAAAGCTATTTATCATATTTATGTTTTTTGTTCTTTTTTATTTTTCAAGACAGGGTTTCTCTGTGTAGCCTTGGTCAAATCTAACCCCGTCTACCCACGAAGGAAACCAGGATTACCAAGAGGGATACCTAAAACACAACCATTTAAAAGATAAGCAGACTGTTTGAAAGCCTAAGCTCCTTAGTGGGGGTTATGGGTTTCATGTTTATAGTGTTTATAGATAAATGGAGAAAAAGGAAGGGCTGGAGTCCCAAGGCCATGTCCCCAGTGGCCCAACTTTCTTTCCTTGAACTTCGGTTCCCTAGGACCACCACAAGCTAGAGACCACGCCTTTCATGGGAGGTTGAAGATTCAAATAGCGGCATCCTGTACTTGAGAAGCATCTAATGAAATAAAATGGAAACCTTCCTGTCCACATGCAATTCTTAGCCCTTGGTACCTCAAAAGGAGAAATAAGGAATCATTAGTTTGTAAGTATGTATTCTTATGAATTCCTGAAAACTCCATCTATATCATGTTTCAGTGTTAGTTAAATAAATCTCTGGTATCAACATCCTGTCAGAACAATAGAATAAGGAATAAAATTAATTAGTCACTAACTGATGAACAATTATCTCTTATAAATATTGGGGACACATTAACAACATTTTAGTTTTTTTTAAAGCCGTACAAAGGACCAAGTAATTGCTACCAACAAAAGAATATTTATAACATAAATATAACACAGATTAAGATGTTTTAAAAACTCACCACCCTCTTACGAGTATATTTTTCTATAGTACTGTCTTTTATGCTGCTATCAATGTAAAATTTGAACTTCAAGAGTTGCCATTGAGTAAAATTTCTTTGAGTATCATTTTCAGCCGGCCTTTGCAAAACTAAGCAGTTTGTAAAGACATAAAGCTGAACTTTCTGTATCTTAGCACAACACTGAATTCAAAATAACACTGCCATAATTTGCTACGCACACAAACTGAAGGTCTGAGATAAAAGAACATATTCAACAATTTTCTTCTTAAAGAGTGTAGTTAAAACTAACAATAATAAGAGTTCATTTCTTAATTAAGCCTTTATCTATTTCTCTACCTACTTCCTTCTTGTCAAAACAATACACCATCTGAGAACTGCCATTTGACGCTGTGCAGCTAAAGACACACCAATTCCTTTTCTTCAGTCCAAGGCAAGGTAATGAGAAGGAATAATGCCAACAAAAAACTGTAGCCTCTTCTGACCAATAAACAGTCAGTATGCTTTTCTGCAGCAGTATCGCTACAAATTACAATGTCAATGCTAAGAAATGGAGCTGGAGAATCATTCTAGTATGACTGAAAGAAACATAATGCACAACAGAATACAAAAATAGCTCCTATTCATCTTGGTAAAGTACAATTAACTGATACATATAAAGAAACTGCCATTGAAATGGCATTGCAGGAAGCTTCCCGTTCCATTCAAGTGCTGGTATGTTCCATCAGACGAACAGTTTCGTGCCTCCCTTTCATGATAAACAGAAGACATCAAAGCCATTGGCACCCTCTATCTCTAGAGCTCAGTTTATTGGTGCTATATTATAAACATTTCCACATGAAATAATGTAAGTCAGGGAAAGGAAAAGGCTTGCAGGCACTGGAGGTGTTCCTAACAGGTGAAAGACTTTGCTTTGCATGCTCACGGCCCTGAGTTGGTACCCAGCACCCAAACAAAATATAATTATAATGTACTGAGTTCCAAATATGGTAGTGTGGCTTATTATCCTCCAGTTCTAGAATTTTCCGTAGATGGTACACAATATCTGTTCACTGAATGTACATTATCTTGTCCGTTTTCAAATCAGAGCATCAAGACACAAAATGGCACAATTAAGGAACTGGTCCTATAGGTAAACGTAGGTCTTCACACTCTATAGCATAGATGATTATACGGCATCAGTGCTACTGAAGAGGTGGGTGAGAATACAATAGAAGATGGAATGCTTGTTCCCAGGATGGGTCTGGTCATATTACAGGAATTTTATTTTTTCAAGTACTAAATGTCTGGAGTCTGAAGTGACCGTAGCATGTTATTTTCATAAGACGACCTTAAGGATTTGATTTTATCTGTAGGCTCACATTTAATTACTCACCGTTAGTAAAGTGGAGTTCAGAAAGATCAGTTTTCACCTGTGCAACTTGCATCCCGAGGAACAAGACGGGAGGTCACGTCACAGATTCTTGGGCAATCTTATGATTCTTAGAGATACATTGTTAAGAGACAACTGCCTGTTCAGGGTCTACCAGAAGCTTCTCAGAACCCAGAAGAAAAACCACAGCAGCCTCAACGGTGCCATGTGCATCTCTGCCCTGTCACTGGCGGTTCCTCTCTGGCCTCACCTCTGGATACTGTCCTCCAGCCCCCTCTGCTCCAGATACATGGTCTCCTTGTTCATTGAACATGACATGCAGGCTTCCCTTTCCCCATCATATCCACATGGCTTACCTCCTTGGCTGCTAGCATCTGTCCAGATAGCATGTGTCTGAAGGCTTTCCCCATCGTCCTGTCTGACACTACATGGCCCTCCCTCACTTTGCTCTGTCTGTCAGGACAGACATTTGCTTGCTAATCTTCCTAGAATTTAAGTTTTATGAAGCAAACGGCTTTATTGTTTTCATCCCTATGATCCCCGTCTGGGAAGAATGCCTACCACATGTTAAGAATTTCCTAAGTACTAACTGGGTGAGGAAATTATCTGTCTTTCCAGTGCAGAAGAAAATGGGGGAAGAGAGCAGACAAAGGAAAATGGGAGCAACTCCCCCCTAAATTTGCGACCGCTAATGTTTACCATTTTAATGATTATTTTTGTTTAAACGTGTGAAATTTTTATTAACTCACTGAGAATTTCCTACAATGAACTTTGATCATATTTATTCCTCACCCCTCCACCTGTTCCCAGTCTCTTGTTCCATCACTTCTGTTTATAATCCACCAAGTCCAATTTGTGCTGCTCACACACACACCCATGGGTGGAGGACTAGCCACTGGATTATGGGTAAACTACCAGGGACCACACCACAAATTTTGTCTCCTTCGTTTTCCCAGATTCTTAAATATGACATAAAATTTACAGTTTTGACATGGGAGTCCACTTTACTTCAAACTGTGGGCGAGAGGCTCTGTATTCTTGCTCATGCAGTATTTGTTTCAAAGATACAGTCTTACTCCAAGCCTAGCCAGATGGCATCTGGTTGGCCTGGCTTCATCTTCCTAGACAGCAGTTGGACAATTAATGGATTGCATAGAATATGATTTTGACAGCAACAAGTTAGGTCCTAGGAAAATTCCTTTACTTGCTGTTTTTGTTACTGAGGGTTGGATAATTATTAACATAGTAAAGGTAGGGTCAGACTTTATAAGCAATCTGAGGGAGTTATTTTATTACCCAGGTGTCTTATTTTCTGTTGCTTAAGCTTCCTTTGGCACCTATAGTCCTTCTTATCCAGTTGCTATAATTTTTTATTATTATTATTATTTTCACATCCTCACTTCAGTGTAAAGGAAGAATCCCAATGTGTTGGATCTTCTGCCAGTTGAGTGGTACCCGGAGGTACAGACCTGCCAAATGCTCTCTACACTGCGCTTTCTGGGCTGATGGAGCAATTGACTGCATCTTGCACTAAGTGTTTTCTCTGGTGGTAGATAACATAGCAGAAAAATGCTGTTTCTCTCTGTTTCCTAGGTCACTGTACCATCAAGTAACGTTAGCAAGCACGAGTCAGATGTCCAAAATGCAAGGAAAGAGTGTGTTCCTGGGGAAATTATTACAGAGCTGTTCAGAGAGACGACACCTAGGATCATTCCGTCCTGCCAGCAAACGGCCCACAAAAGTGATCTCACATCAGTGTCAGCGACTCAAAGGCCTGTTGGGGAGGGATCTCACATCAGTGTTAGAGATTCAAAGGCATGTTTGGGAGGGTCTTTTCCCCTAACATTAGCTTTTTTTTTTTTTTTTTTTTTTTTTGGTTTTTCGAGACAGGGTTTCTCTGTAGCTTTGGAGCCTATCCTGGAACTAGCTCTTGTAGACCAGGCTGGTCTCGAACTCATAAAAATCCACCTGCCTCTGCCTCCTGGGTACTGGAATTAAAGGTGTGCGCCACCACTGCCGGGCTCTAACATTAGCTTTTAACTTTCCTTATGCCCTTACATAGCTATGACTAGGTAAGAAAAAGTGGTAGAGGCTTGGTGTATATATAGCTAAAGAGCTTAGGTATAATAATTGCCTCTAAAAGCCCATCTCACTGTGATAGCCCAGAGATCACAATAAGAGCAAGGCACACATGGAAACACAGCAGAATCAAAGCCACTGCACTACTCTCAGGAAAAGGACAGCATTAAAGGGGCCATGCCAGACTTGTTCACATTTTCAAGCTATTTCACAAGACAATATTTTCTAATCGAAGTGTAGTGAGCTTTGAAAGGATACAAGGACACGTATCAAGAAAATGCTTACCAAATGGTGAGTTATGGGGGCTGGGGCTTTGGCTCAGTCATAGAAGCCTTGCCTGCAATACACAACGTCCTGTATTAAATCTCCAGGACCGCAAACAAAAAAGTAAACAACAGTAGTAGTGGTGCCGAAACCGCCTCACTTAATTTCAAGGTAAGCTTAATCACTACAGACTGATCACTTTTAATTTGCTCATGTTGAACAGTCCTTAAAATCTGCAAATTCAATGAGGTTTGCTCTTTGATAAGGGAGAAAATGGAAGCTTAGCTACCAGGACTATGCGATCTTAGAATTTAGAAGCAATTCAAATATAATTTCCTATCATAAAAGCTCATTAGCATATGCAGAAGCCCTTTCACCTTGTATACGTGAGCACACTGAGCCTTATGGCAAAGATTCCAAGAGGCTCTGCATTCATGTGGTTGCAGCAGTCAGGACCTAGACTAGTTCTCTGACTCGCCAACTGCTTCATACAGCTTCCATCCACATTTCCCGCACATCTCCAATCCCGGGCACCTCTGACCTGTTCGCCACCATTAAGGCTCTTTCTCTTCAGCAATGCTATACAAACGGAATCAGATTCAACCCTTGAGACCAGGCTTCCCATGTTTGGCATAGGATCCACAAAATGGAGCCAAGATTTATTAATAGTCCATTCATTTTTACTTCCTAATAGGATCCTATTGTCTCGATGCACCATAATTTGCTTATTCATTGTCTACAAAAGGTATTTGTGCTCTTTTTTTGTTGTTGTTGTTAGAGGCAATTATGAGTAGGGTTTCTACAAAGCTGTATGTACAACCTCTGTATGAGCTTTCACATTTGATGCTGTGGGGGGCACACACAGCACACACAAAGTGGGATTCTTTAGTCATATGGCAAGTATATGTTGATATAACACAATATCTACCTGTTTTCCAGAATGAATCTGTTGTTTTTCTTTCCCATGGGTAATGTATGAGCACTCCAGTTGCTCCACCAGCTCACCAGCATTTCCTATCGGTGTACACTTGGTTCAGTGACTCTCCCAAGTGTGCAGTAGTTCAAGATGCTGAACTGAGTTTACAGATTGCCACAAGCCGCCCCTGCAGCAATCTCTTGGGCTTGTTGTCTGTGTGACCTCTTTTGTTAAGTACTCAAGGCCTCTTATCATTATTCAAATTAGCTTGAATCTTTCTATAGCAATGATTCTTCCTCTGTAATCTGTCCCTAGTCTCTTCAGAGCTGTCATTTAGTTTCCATGTACGTTATGTCCAGAAACAGAAAAGGTTTTTTTGACTTTTTAAAATTATTATTTTAAATTTTTAGACAATATATTCTGATCATATTCTTTCCCTTCTCTCAAATCCCAAAGTCTTCCCAACTTCCCTAACAACCTAATTTCACTTAATGTTCTTTAAAAAAAAAGAAAAATAAAAAACAGAAAAAAAACCAAAAACCTTCAAAACAAAAAAAACAATAAAACAAAAATAAATACCAATAAAACCACCCCAAAACAACAACAAAAGCAACCAACAAATCCATGTGGTTCATTTTGTGTCACCTTCTGCCCTGGAGTGTGGTGGACACACTCAGTGTCACTCCAGTGGAGAAAACAGCAAGAAAACAAGAGGGATCTTGATTCAACAAGGCAAAAGGACAGGACTAAGTCCTGAAAGTTGTCCTCAGACACTTGCCTGAACACAATAATAATGATAATAATAAGTATAATTTTTTAAATTATAAACACTCATGCATACCCCAATAATGGTATGCACACTTGCCCGAACACAATAATAATAATAGTAAGTATAATTTTTAAATGATAAACACTCATACATACCCTAATAGGGGTATGCACACTTGCATGAACACAATAATAATGATAATTTTTTAAATGATAAACACACATACATATCCCAATAGGCTATCTGCCAACAATGGGCAAGCAATACATAGTTGTTTGCTAGGGCAACCACAGAGAAATAAAAAAGGAAGCCTGTACCACTTTCACAAGCAAAAGTCCCCTGTCTCTGCTGCTAGGTAGGTGTCATTTAGACCTCCAAACACTAGTTCCAAAAGGAACAAGAACTACTTGCCCCCTTCATACTTGGTCACGTGGTCTTTTAATTTTATTTTTGAGATTATAATTTAATTACCACATTTCTCCTCACCCTTTCCTCCTTAGAAGCACTCACATATGCCCCTCTCCACCCTCCTTCAAATTCATGGCCTTGTGTAGTCTTTAACATAAGTGTAATCAAAAGAAGTTTATTCTTTTACAGTTCTGGAGGTCAGAAGTCCAAACACAGGTATTAAAGGGTTGGTTCCTTCTGTAGATTTATGAAGAAATGATGTGGTTTAGGCTCTTTGGTTTACAGATTCTCCATCTGTCTCTTCCTGTTGTCTTTCTTTTAGGCATGTCTACTGCCAAATGATCTCTTGCTATAAGAACATCAGTCACATTAGATGGACCAACCATTATGAATTCATTTCAATTTTATAATCTCTGTGAAGATCTTTTCTCAAAAGTAGGCCACCTTGGGGCTTAGGAGGTGATCGTATTTTTGTCATATTAAAACAAATGACCATAGAGTAGCTACTAAATAGTAAACATGAACACTAAAGTTCAGGTAACTTAAACAGCATAGGAAAGTGACCTGGGCTGACAGTTTTAGAGAGACTGGTTCCGGTTTGATTAGACCCCTTGTTCCGAACTAGCGGGGATGTGTCGAAGCCGGAATACACAGTGGAAAAAAATCATTAACCTTGTGATTAGACAGTAAAAGTCAGATGAAGCATGATGGGTCCTCCAGTTCTCTGTGAGGACACACCCCCACTGATCTGGGAACCTCTCACTAAGTTCTCGGCAAAGGCTTATTCACCTTCCAGCAGCATCATGCTAGGAACCAACTTGTACCATAAGGAATTTGGGGGGATACCTAAGATCCACATTTTGACAGACTAAGTGCTTCAAGATAGAACAATCTGTTCTTTGATCTCCCCAATTTATATGTCTTTCATTGGCAAACTACGAACCACACCATCCCATGCCAACATTTTCACATCTCACCATCCCAGCATCAGCTTAAGTCCCAAGTCACATCTCATTTAAATAAACCAAATAAGCTATGCGGGGAACTTGGAAGAAAGTTGCTCTCCATCTATGAATTATAAAAGCAGTTATCTGTTTCCTGAATATAATGATGAGACAGTCATAAAAATGATAATCCTTTTCCAATGTGAGATCCTGGAAGAGAAAAAAAAGGGCTCATAGACTGCAAATTAGTTCAAAACCAGCAGGGCAAATTCCATCAGATTTTAAGACGCTACTCTCTATTCTTTCTGCTAATTTTTAACTCAGTGTGGAGCTCTCTGAACATACTATAGTGATAGTACCAGGCACCTAGGCCCAAGGCAGTCACAGACCTGACACCAAAGAAACGGCTTCATTTTCCCAGTCTTGCGCCCTCTGGAAAGTGTGGAAAGTGGCAACATCAGTGGTCTATGAATCACCTTCTAGGTCATTCTTCCCTTTTCTAAAAGATCATGCGTATCTGCCACCAGATGTTTCTATTCTCCTCTCGCCTGCCGAGAGAATACACGAAGTTTGATAGTCTCTATTTTCTACTGTCCCTTATAAGCTGGGAGAGTTTCTGTTGTTGATATGTAACTGACAAAAGTCTTGGCTGCTTTGCCGTTTGCATCGGTCAAGCCATCAGGCAGAGGGTACCGCACAGGTCAGTTTTGTATACCTGCATCGCAACACCTGGCTTTTCCTGGTAATAGAGCAGATCCAGGATACAGATAGTGATCCCATCATGTCGCGTGTCTCTTACAGGACACGACTTACTGTGTTGTTGTTGTTGTAAAACAATACAGATAGACTGAGAAGTTTCTAATTTTTCATGTTCTGCATCTTTTTTATTTAGCAATTTCCTCTATTTTATCTCTCTCCTTTTCTGTTGCACTATAAACAGCATGAAGACACTTGGATATGTCTCTAATGTTTTGTTTAGAAACTTCATCTAAATGCAAGTTCCTCAATCACAACGTATATTTCCCAGGAAGAAAATGTGGAATGTGATTATGCCAAGTTCTCCGCCACATTTTAATCAGGATTATCTTTTCTCTGGTTTCCAATAACACATTTCTGATCCCATCTGCAAACTCATCACAAGTGTTGTTGCCCTTCACATTTCTCCCACAGTCTCTTCGTGGCAATCTGACCTTTGTGTATGGAGCACTTCAAATCAAGTCAAATTTGCTTCAAAGCTACCTCCTCAATCTACAGTACTTGTTACAGCAACACCCCACTGCCTTCTGGTAGAACCATAGGCTGAGCATTGTAAAGAGAGCTTCAATGTCCTACAGTTCCAGAGGCTACCTGCCTAAAACCAGTCATCAGGATTGGTTCTTTGTGAAGTTCACAAGGGAAGGAAACATCTAGGCACTTTCCAAAATGTGAGACAGGAGAGGTAGGAATCAAAAGAGAGGTAGCTGAAGAAACAAACCTGTGCTCAAATGTTTGCTATGCCCTAGGTGTCTTTATTTGCATTATCATACCTACTTTCCTAACTCTGAAGCATGTAATGTGTCTTGTACATTGAGAAGCCAGATTACTGAAAGGATGAATGGATTACCCAAGGGAACTCCATTGGTAAAACTTAGAACCAAGCCAGGACACTTGTAACCTTACCCTTTAATCTACTATTATTTCCTTACAAAGGAAAAATGAAAAAGAAATATAGATACACCCTACATAAAAATCTAACTTACAGCATAAACGTCATTCATTCTAATCATCTCATAACCTGAAATTAGAATCCTAAATACATCCATAAATGTCATGTTTCACGGCAACACAAAGCAGTACGAATGTGGCAAAAATTGGTTTCCATGGCTGAAGCCAGGGCTCATTAGTGAATCACCTGCTCAGGATGAGCAAGGCCCTACATTTAATCCCTAGTGCTGCAAAGCATACTTCCATCCACGCAGTAAACTGGTATATTCATGAGTTATTTTAAAAGACCATTTTGTTTGGGTGCTTGCATCAGCCTCAAGTCAGCATGGACAAAAGCTATGGGAGGAACTTGCCTTGATCTGCCTCCATTAACTGTTCAAAATTAGAACTTACTTGACTTTTGTGTGTTATTAAAATTCTAGAAATTATTCTTTGGTATTTCTTTCTCTCCTATCTTAACATTAGATATATAAGTAGCATTCTTTGATTCTATTTCTAGCCTGCTTTTCCTTCTAACGATATCCTTGACATGGATGCTGAGAACTTCTGTTAGACAATTCTGGGTCTTGATTATGATTACCACAGACAGTGCTGTGGTTTGAAATCCACACCAGCTCTACAAGCTCTAGCTGGGCTTGGAAATTCCTTTCTGTGTGCTCCATTAGCTACAGTCAGTATTTTTATCTTGCTTAAGAGCCAAGGAACTAAATTATTAATATTCCTACCCTACTTTAATTGCTTTGCATTTATTTCTCAGTTCTCGACTGTGGGTGAGGTTTTAGAAGAGGAATGTAAGATGCTTCTTTCTGCCAACTGCCAAAGTAACATACAGGGTCTCTCTTCTTCCTTCCTGTTTCCGCCTACCACCATTTCTGGGTTCAGTTTCCAGCTTTCCTAACACACGTGGGGGTTTCTTTGTGTGGCATCCATTAAAAGACATGGGCACTGCCTGCCACACAATGCTGCCAAAGAAATGTCGTCTTTGTCAAATGTGAACAAACCCAGAATAGGGCAAATTCAAAGGAGAAAAGGAGAAAAAGGAAAGCACCGGCCCCTCCCCCCTTTGTAACAAGCGATTTATATTCTCAATCTCAGCCTCTGATTGCAGTTGTAGATTCCAGCAGATTCTTTACAGCTAAGAAAATGTGTCCCTTGAGGCAGAGATCCAAACTTCTGAATCGTGACAGCAACAGCTGAGCACTAAAGATAGACAGTCCAAACACCGTTTTCTGTACATTTTCAGTTGTTAAAAAGCAGTTACAGTACATTATGTCTGAGATACATTGTTTTAACCCCATGAGGCTCTGCTAGGAGAGGATTTATGACAGAAAAAAAACTGCTAATTTATGCCTTCTTTATACACATGTAGCTTTAAAAATAAGTCTTGGCTTTTTCTTTCCCTCATTGTGACGTTCTCAAATGGTGTGTGTGTGTGTGTGTGTCTGTCTGTCTGTCTGTATATTTTATGTATATGTAATCATTACAATAGGCTCTTATCTTAAATCAATGAGACTTCATTTTAAATACACAAGACCCATCAAATGGCACCCTAACCCCTGTCTGGTCAGCATTCCCTTAGATATTTCTAAGGTCCCCTTTCTTATTTCCTTTGTGAATCTATTCAAGTCTTACCCTCAGAGAGGCTGCCCCGATCCACTTACATGAATCAGCACTCTCCCCCCTCCTCTCAACTCTGTTCTCCTAACGTTTGCTACCACTCCTGGAAGTGCCATTGCCTATACCTGCCCCCACTACAATAAATATACAACGAGGACAAAGATCTTTACTGTTTTACTTGCCACATTGACCCCAGTCCCTGGAGCAGTACTGGGCATATGGTAGATACTCAATAAACGTCTGTTTAATAAAGAAAATAGCATAGTGAAGTTGCAAAAGTATTCACTCTGAGCTCCCATGAAGCACCATCTGCCCTGTTTTCAGTCGCTCCAACCAAGTACTTAGGCAATTCCATTTTATAATCACTGAGAAGAGATGCTGAAAGAGATGGTGGAAGGGACCAGCCACAGGCACACGCCTTGACTTAAATTCAAAGGCCCTTTGGGACCTTCAAGTTATGACGGCTAAGGCTCCATTGAATCCTGACCCTCCATTAACAGAGATACAACATAGTTACCTCTTCCTTAGTAGGAACACTGATTTTAGGATGGAAGGCACAGAAAATGTGAACTTGTGACCTTCCCGGTAGAATAGCTGCACCACCCAGCAGGCTTTGCTTTCAGATGGCACAATGGTAACACTGTGTGCTGAGCAGTGATTCACCGAGGAGCCAGAGCTCTGCCAGAGGCAGGAAGGCAATCTGTACAGAATTCTTCATGCTGACATGGCTTTCTTTTGATTTCAAAACGAGAGCTGCAGTTCAGGGAAAGGTAAATGCCCAAGTGACACGTATCTCTCAGGCAGAAGACCCACCATCTTTGAATTTCTTATTATGGATTTTTAATACTGGAATTCCCAAGAGAGGTTTCATTTTAACAAATTAATCAAAATTCTATTTGAATTTAATTTTTATTTATTGTAAATAGATGATAAAGATAATGATAAAAAGAAATCAATGATGATGACAAAACCAGAGAAACAGTCCAAAACAGTTATATTATCAGATGGCAAAAAATATGTAGTAATAATGTTTAATGGGATTTTGAAAAATGCCTGCTAAAATCCCAGCTGGATAAAAAGGGAACAAGATGCCAAGGTGCGAGACCTTTACATCTGTATAAAATTCTAAGTGATTCAGTATTCAAAACAGTGAGCTTGTTGTCAAGGAGACTATGGGAAGCACAGTAATTCTGTTCTTAATTCTAAGCTATCAATTATACGGTCCAAAACCACGGCATTATAATTAAGAACTTATTTTGCCATAGATAACATTATATTTTCTAAAGAGAAATCTGAATGTTTTTATTAAGATTCCTAAGTACAAAAAAAAATACACCAATCTCTAAAGAATCTGCATGCAAAAATACTTACGTGGAAGCAAATTAAGCCCTGTTAAACTGAAGCACAATCAAGAAAGAACATGGTCTTAATGAATGATTTATCAGTATTCTGTGCATTGAAATCAGACCTAAGCCACCTTCTTCATCACCCTTGGGCAATACCTTTAAGCTTTCTGCTTCTGAGTTTCTGAACCATAGACATCAATGTTCATATCAAGTACTCTACAGAGTAATTTATGTAAATGAACTAATTATGATTTAAATTTTAAATTGCACTTCACTTTCAATTGCAATCTGGCACCTATATCTGCGTAGTATTCTGCTTACAAGGTCTACAGTGTTAGAGATATTATCACATTCAGTTTTAAGTATTCTCTGTAAAGAAAGACATCCCAGCAACATGGCCCCTGACTCTGCTGGATTTCTATTTCCCAACTTTCCCAAACTTACTTTTTCCCCTCTAGGACTAAAGATTTTTAGGAAATGGGTAAGAACCTTGATTTTCGAAAATTTGAATATATAATAGTTCGTGAAATAGCAAGAAACTATCTCCATTTCCCAATAGTAGAAAAGATAAGGTTCAATCTTGTTTTTTCTTAAAAGTAGAATAAAAAGGACAAAAGGGGAACAAACATTTGCCAAGGGATTATTTTTTTAAAACTTTGAATTCTTTGGGTCTTGGTGAAATAATTACAGCAGACCAGTTTTCTTATATAGAAAAGTTTGCAGAAAAAGTCTGAGGACCATGGAATTTGAGGTGAAAATGCCCTAGTGACAGTACCTTTCTGTCACAATTCTCTATTCTTTAATTCATGCCAGTGGCTCATCGCGTGTTACTCGATGGCTGGCACTTGGAGCTCTATTTCCCTAGTTATTCTCAGCTCTACCTTAAAGTTTGATGCCTTGTACATCCAAAGATGGAAGAGGGGATCTAGAAGTTTTTGTTTCTGATAAGCTTTCATGTCACTCTGGCAGATGCAATATATGGGAAGCAGTGCGCCACACCATGCACCCAGCGGTGAGTTTACGACATTCCAGTGTATAATGTATGAAGGAGAAAAATGCACCACCACTGAAAGGAGATGGTTACGATTCCTAAGTGTGGACTTGTTGGACTAAAAGTAACTTCAGTCACACAGAGAACATGGACTTTTTCAAACGCAAAACTGGAAGATGAGTAAATGGGTGTTAGCTCATGCCAAGTGAAATAATTGGTTTTGAAACATGGAGATAATGGTTTGGTGTTCTACACAGCATTATCACTGACCAAGAAACTCACTCAGAGCCAAGGAAAGTCAACAGAAACCAAGAAGCAATGTTGCTTTTATGAGTTGTAAACTTATCCTCGGCTAGCTCCCTTATATAGCTAAAGACCACCTACCTAGAGAATGGCGCTGCCCACCATTGGCTGAACCCTCCTACATCAATTATCAGCACAATTATCCCCCACAGGCCAATTTGATCTAGTCAATAACTAAACGGTGCCTCACCTCTTAGGCTGTTCTGAAATGGAGATAATGGTTTGTGGGGCGGCAAAATAAATATTGTGACCAGTGATTACAATGGAAATTAATGGTGGCACCAAAGCCACATGGAGTGGCCCACTATGGTTGTGGTGACATATGCTTATTTTCTATGGAAAAAGCTAACTTAAAGATGTAGTTTTAGTGTTAAGTGGCTTGTTGGAAATATTAGTGAGACCTTAATATGGAATTGTGTTCAAGCAACTTGTGATAATTGCACGCACAGCTCTGAGTGTGGTTGTGTGCTCCACAGTTACCCGTGCAGATTCTCTAGGACATCTTAGAGTTCATTGAAAGAATCCTATTATGGAAACTTCTGGGGAGGAGCTCTCTAAAGAAGGATTAGAATCGTGGACAGAAATAGTGGTGCGAGAGAATTGTCTGTATTCTGTCAATCATGTTTTAAATAAATGCTGATTGGCCAGGCAGGAAGTATAGGTGGGAAAACCAGACAGGAAGTAAAGGTGGGGCCAGAAGAACAGGAGCATTCTGGGAAGAAGGAAGCTCTTTCCCCAGTCCTGACCAGACCACCGAAGAAGCAGGATCTGACCTGCCCTGCTGAAAAAGATACTGAGCCATGTGGCTAACATAGATAAGAATAATGAGCTAATATAACTTATAAGAACTAATACTTAGCCTGAGCTAATGGACCAATCAGTTTATAATCTTCTGGAGACCTCTGTGTGATTTTCTCTAGAACTAACCAGCTGGGGAACCCGGCGGGACAGAAACCCTGACAAGCAGGCCCTCATGTTACAAGAAATGATCTAGAATTTTCATCTGGGTGGCATAAATCTCTCCTCTCTAAATGCCTTCCTTTCTGCAGCTACTGCATTGTTTTATATGTTTTGTGTGGGACTGGTCACATCCACTTGCTCCGTGATTAAATTGTTTCCTTAATCAAACTGTGGTCATGTCCTCTAGATACAGACATCTTAAATCTCAGAGGTCCTTCCTGCAATCTTTCACTCATAACAGGACAGCAGTATGTTAAAATGAACTAAGGACAGCCACAAACTGCCAGTTCCAGGGAGTCTGCTATGCCCTAGCAGCTTTTCAAATACACTAATCTTGCACAGAGCACGGTTTCACCTCCCACTGAACACTTAGCTCTCTGGCTCTGAGACTCAAGCCCCAAAGCTCATAAGAACTGGAGGTTTTCCCTGAATCCATCTCTGTCACTGGTAAATCCTTTCTCCAACTAGTACACTACCCCTGTAAGCCAAGTGCTGTCTGGAAGAGCATATGTAAGTATACAGCTTGACATTGAGTTTGATGAACATAGGAAATCTGCATATATTTGGAACTGCCTGTGAATTGCAGCCTCTCCCTGTCACCATTTACTTTTCGTTCAGCGCTGTGCAAATGGGACTCCATTAAGGAATGTTTCCATGTAACATCCAGTTAATGGGGAAAGGGTGCAGGGGCTGAGATTTTTTTTCCCTTCTATCATCAACTCGCTAATGCTCAGTGTTGGCCAGTGGTTCTCCTGATAAGACGCAGAAGATCATGAGAAACACAGCACTTTGTTCCTGCAATGCCACTTGAATGTGATCGGACAGTTGTCATGAATCCAGATTTTTCTAAGGCAACAACGCATGTTGCATACTACGATTGTTTTAGAAATCTCCTCTCCACTAAAAAGACGGGTTTTTATGCAGCGGTTCTCAACCTGTGGATCGTGACCCCTTTGAAGATCAAATGACCCTTTCACAGGGATTGACTAAGACCACCGGAAAACACAGCTGTTTACACTACGATTCATAACAGCAGCAAAACTACGGGGTTTTTTATTTGTTTGTTTTTGTTTGTTTGTTTGTTTGGTTGGCTGGTTGGTTGGTTAGTTGGTTGGTTTGGCTTTTCGAGACAGGGTTTCTCTGTGTGACAGCCCTAGCTATCCTGGAACTAGCTTTATAGACCAGGCTGGCCTCAAACTCACAGAGATCCACCTGCCTCTGCCTCCTGAGCACTGGGATTAAAGGCGTGTGCCACTACCACTCAGCAAAATTATAGTTTTGAAGTAACAAAAAAATGATTTTACGATTGGGGGTCACCACAACACAAGGAACCATGTTAAAAGGTCACAGCATCAGGAAGGGTGAGAACCACCGAGTTAGAGGATGGCTGACTCTAAGAAAGGGGGGAATGAAGCTAATTCCCCAAATAGCCGTGCAGAGACATTAAGTCAGAGCACATGGCACAGGATAAAATCCCCTCCAGATGTTTCTTCAACTCTTAGTCCACTTTTCAGTAAAGAGTCACGAGCTTCGGAATGATTCTGTCTCTCACACATTCCCCATTAAACCTGTTGGCCAAAGCCACTTCCACACCAGGGTGACGGATCTACATTATACATTATTCTTCTATGGGGAGACATTCAACTTCACCACAGCTGTCTCCAAATAACTAGAACCATGAAAAGCTATTGGAGAAAAAAAAAGCCTGATTCTAAAGGCTAAGATAGGTGAACTTTTAAGGAATTTAGCAGTTCCAACAGACATATGACCCAAATGATAAATCATAATCAGCAATACCAAAAAAATAGCAAGCCTGAGAACTTAATGAGCCTGTTTAGTGGGTCACTCGCTGAAGGAATGACCTCCTGACCTTCGGGAGACTGAGTATCTACGTGATACACTGGTATCTAAAACAAATAGCCATCCGACCACACATCTGCCTCTAAACACAGATGTAAATGGAGGGTCAAGAAACCTCAAAAGTAGCCGTATCTATAAAAAGAGAGACAGAAAAATCCAACAAGCACAGAATAAAAAACTAATAAGGCAAATAGAGCCTCTTTTCAATATAACCAACCAAACCAGCATGATTTCCTAACAAAGGACAAGTAACCCTGTGGAGTAAGACAGTTGCTTATGTTTCTAAGCTCTAAGACCTGACATTTGGAAGCACAGAGGAAGGAAAAAGAAACTCCGACCTACTTTGTTTTGTTATTCATAGCAATGCTCAGTTCAGAATCCTCTCAAATTTCAAATTGTTTTAATTATAGGGCTATAGCAATATGTCTGCCATCAAGATAATCTAAAGAGTTAATCAAATTGGGTGCTAATAATTAATTGCAGCTCATTTTTTTATTTTTTTCAAAAACTGGTGCTGCTGCAAACAGCATCCTCATGGAGCACTGTCTAAGACCATATGTGTAGTGATATTTCATTTGTATTTTAATAAAACGTTTGCCCGAAGATCAGAGAGCAAAACAGCCCCACTGGTCAGTCTTATAGACCAGGCAGTGGTGACACACACCTTTAATCCCAGGAGCCACACTAGTTTGCCGTAGAAACTAGGCGGTAGTGGTGCATGCCTTTAGTCCCAGCCCTAGAGAGGAATATAAAATGGGAGGAGACAGCTCTCAGAAAGTCTCACTCTGGGATTCCTGGAGGCAGGATCGCTATTTCAGACTGAGGTAAGAGCTAGTGGTTGGCTATTTCACATTTTGACAGTCAGGTTGAACCTCAACATCTGTCTCTGGGTTTTTATTAATCATGCCACAATCATGCACATGCCACAATCATGCACATGCCACAATCATGCTCTACATTGCAACAGTCGGACCATACACCAGTCTCAGCACCTTCATTTCACTTCGGCTGCATAGCGTTCTTCAAACTGTGCCCAGGCTTCACAGGTAGAATGACTCTCTGTTCACTAACCAATGATTCGGGTCACAGGAGATTCTGCAGGAAATGGTACCCTTAGCATTGTCCCAGTATGCGCATTACTCTTTAGCATTAGAAATCTGAATAGGTGCTTCACACTGCGTCACGTTTCCTAGCTGAGAGAGGCGTGACTATGGGCAACAAGTCTGCTGCTTTCAAATAAATTCAAAGACAGTAAGACAGTATGATGGTGATGTTTTATGTGGAAAAAGCAATTAAACCACTAAAGAGCCAGATGCCATTTTCCAAGTACATAGTTACAGAGCTATGAATTAAAGAATGAGCCACCTATCTCAATTGCCCAGATGTTAGCCATTGGGGAATTAAGCTGAACGTGGCAGACTTAACTTAGATGGCTTCCAGATCTCAGATTTTACTTCCCCCTCATTCCCCATCTCCCTGAGTACCTGTCTGACCATGCCAGCCTCCTGTTTTGTGAGACTCACTGACCTCAGTGACCCATAAGTTGAGTTGCGGTCTTTTACCTAATGCCTCTTTAGAAGCTCTTTAGCTCCCTTCTCTTTCCCTCTCTCTCCCCCTCTAACTTGACAATGATCATATGAGCCAAAGATCTGTTCTGTAGGGTTCAGAATCTTTTTTTTCCATGTCATTTCCTGCCATTTCTCTAGTCCCCTTATATAAACAGCTTATAGCAGATAGTATGAGTGATTACATGAATACAGGTATGCAAACATATGTACTATGTAACCCTTCTATAAACAGCCCCCAGTGCACACATTAGACAACAGCACATTCAACCCTTTGTGCATTTAACCACTTATGCTGGCTGGTACATTTGCACAGCTCCCCTCTGCTTCACACTAATAAATTCTTCCTCAGTCCAGTGTTATTGATCTCCTACTCTTGGAAGAACCCACTGATACCTAAGGTTGCTTTTCC
Source organism: Ondatra zibethicus (assembly GCA_004026605.1). Taxonomy (NCBI): domain Eukaryota; kingdom Metazoa; phylum Chordata; class Mammalia; order Rodentia; family Cricetidae; genus Ondatra; species Ondatra zibethicus. The sequence goes on along the minus strand of PVIU01006269.1, from coordinate 3,441 downwards.
ACAACCTTTTTGTATTTCCATTGTACAAAATTGGTACCTTTATCATGCATATGTAAATAAGGCCTATTTTTTGTCATACTTGTATATCATGCATACTCAAGAAGAATGTATAGTGAGAGCAAGAAGAAATATAGAGTGTCTGAAGTATCTTGGAGACTGGAATTGTTTGTTTTAGCATCACAAACAGCTCCCTTATTCATATATACCGAGAAGAGAGACCGCCATAAGGTTTTCTATATAGGTAAATTGTCCCCCGTTGTTTGATCTCGCTGAGAAGCTGGCTCTGGAAGTGGTGTAACCCAGCCTGCCTTTTCAACTCCAAACATGTTTGGGTCAAACAGTCTTCCAAGGCTCATGTGTCTAGGAATAGGCTGTTCCTCCCCAACTCTATGACAGGAAGGGAAGAGAACAGCAAATAGTCACAGATGAAAGTGTTGTGTCCTTGAGGACCACTGGACAGGGACTCATTTCCAACAGAGGTCACGATTGTTTAATCCCACACAGTGATGCCTGCAGTGGGAAGGTCCCCAGAGGACCACCGTGGGGAACTAGCTCAGCCACGCAGAGAGAGTTTACCCAGGAACCTCTCCTGTAGGTTTATGTTGGATGTTGTAAGCAACAAATTTTTGTGACATTATCTCTGTTGCTATGTTGTTGTTTTTTTTTAATTTGGAAGTCTCACAAAAGGGGATATTAGCTCTGCTCAGTAATCTCCCCATTAGGAACTCTAGTTGACCACCTCAATAGAACTACCCTAATTGATTTCCTTTGGACGTTTTGAGCAACCCAATTTGATGATTTTTTTTATAACTATCTATACATTCATCCATCTATTTGCTACATTTTTTTAACTCTGGCTTGATACTTGTTTAATAAACTCACTCATTCAAAACTGAAAGTATGGCTAATGTAGACAAGTCTTTGGAGATTTTGCTCAAATAAAACTAGATAGAGGCATTTGAATACATTAGCTCTTGTCCTCAAGACAAGATCAATACAATAAAAGCAGCCATGCTGTGACAAACTCCAACTATAAATATGTTCATATAATTATCTTCTTTGAATTAAAAAGTGGTGATGGTTAGCATTTAAAAATCTCACATAAAAAGTAAATATATGTTGAGTAATAACTGAATCAAATCTGGCTCATATGTTACCAAAATATTCTTTCAAATGTCAGTTTACTCTGATACACTAAAAATTGTGATTGTTTATAAAATATAATGTATAAACAGAATGTTAAGTAAATATCTACCATGTAATGTAAAATGTATTTACAATGCCAATAAAATTTGGGGGGAAAACAACCAATTTTGTATCATTTAAAAACTACAAGTGTGTTTTTAATACTAATTATCACCTCTTTCTCCAGCTAGTGAGCACTTCCCAAATCAGTTGTAACAGAACCGCTTGTTGGGGTTTCTGTCCTGCCCAGTTCCCACAGCCGTTAAGACCCAAAGAAATCACACAGAGAGGTCTATATTAATGATAAACTGATTGGCCCAGTAGCTCAAGCTTCGTATTAGCTCTTATAACTTATATTAACCCATTATTCTTATCTATGTTAGCCACATGGCTCAGTACCTTTTTCAGCAGGCAGATCACATCCTGCTTCTTCGGTGGTCTGGGCAGGACTGGGGAGGAATAGGCTTCCTCCTTCTCAGCATTCTCCTGTTCCCATTGCCCCACCTTTACTTCCTGTCTAATTGTCCCACCTATACTTCCTGCCTGGCCAATCAGTGTTTATTTAAAGCATGATTGACAGAATACAGACAATTCTCCTGCACCAATCAGTGATAACAGGACCAATAGTCAATGCAAGAGTCTGTGATGAATATTTCATACTCAAACCAAAACAACAAAGAAATGCAAATTTTTCAGATTTTTACTTCAATCATTCTAAATCCCACTGTCACATCTAAGAATGCTCAATGGTGACAAGTGTCTTCTCTAACAAGAATAACTTCCCATACTTTAAAGATCTTATTCTAGGTAATGAGTAAAACTGTGTGTGTGCTTGTGTGTGAGAAAGAGATAAAGAGAGACAGAATCAAAGACAGAGGCATGCATTTGTGTGAGCAAGTGTGTGTGTGTGTGTGTGTGTGAGAGAGAGAGAGAGAGAGAGAGAGAGAGAGAGAGAGAGAGAAAGAGACAGAGACAGAGAGTCAAAAACAGAGGCATGCATTTGTGTGAGCATGTGTGGGTGAGAGAGAGAGAGCATGTTTGTGTGTGTGTGTGTGCATTTACAACTGAGTAGAAGGATCATAACTCTCATTGGATGACAGAACTCCAAGTCCATGTCTGTATTTACCTTGCATGTTGACCTATTGCCAGTGACATAGAACAATGCTGGACATACAGAGCAGACATTCAATAATCCTCTATGCAATACTTTAATAAACAAATGAGCTTTTGGAATTAGAAGAGAAGAAGGAAAGAAGCTATGAGGGACTCCTTGGAAATGTACTTCTTGTTGGCCTGAGAGAAATCCCATTGGAATTACTCTAGTCTGATATCTCTTGTAAAATGTGTAAATGGCCTGGCAAGATGGCTCAGTGGGTAAAGGTGCTTGCTCTCAAGCCCAATGATCTGAGTTCCATCCCAGGGATTCCACATGATAGAAGGAGAAAAACAATTCCCCAAAGTTGTCCTCAACCCCTTACCCATGTGCCGTGGCATGTGTATACACACAATAAACAAACAAACAAACAAATAATAAACACACAAACAAATTAAGTTTTTAAAAGTGTGTAAATGGAGCCACATGATGGAGATGCCAAACGTTGTCAATGGAACAACTGTGGCCAGAGCCCATATCACCAGTCTCTCGGTCATTGTTCATTCCATCATGTCATTCTGTCCACAAGCAAACATAGACCAGAGACTCCCAGGCAAGAAAAGTTCTATTTCTAACAAGTGTGCATACTCCTGATACATGACTGCTCTGGCAGGAACTGTGCCAAACACTAGGAGTAACAAGTACAGAAGATATAATTGTTGCCTAGTGGAAATGACTTTGTGGAAAGCTTGGTCTAGTAATTGGGAACCATCATAATTCACAATTTTTATTTTTTAGAATTTTCCTTGCCAGATAAACTGTTTGAAAACATTAAGTTGTATACTTGTGGGAGAAAGAGGCATTCACTTAAAATAAAAAAAGTAAAGAAAAGAAGACCTGATAACGTCCTCAGAACCGTTTGCCCCTCTTTGGGTTTTAAGCCTATGAAAGCGGCTAATGTGATTTGCTCTTTATAAAATGTGTCTGTGTTTATTCCAAGGAGTCATCCCTCTATACTGGGTTTATTCTGACAACAGTATGTCCTTTGTGGCTCTTTGAGAAAAGAATCCTGCGCCAATCTCTCTTAGGTCTGGTAGCCACAGATTAGGCAAAGCTGAATTCTAATTAATCAGACAGTCAAAGCTTTGTTCTCCCTGCTCCAT
>PVIU01006268.1:0-104012 GCA_004026605.1 Ondatra zibethicus | reverse complement strand
ATCCACCCATCTATCCATCCAACCATCCACCCATCCACCTGTCCATCTACCCGCCCAGCCACCCATCCACCCACCCATCCATCCACCCATCCATCCATCCACCCACACATCCACCCGTCTACCTGTCCATCCGTCCATCTACCTGCCCACCCACCCATCCATCCATCCATCCACCCATCCATCCACCCACCCACCCCATCCTCCACCCACCTGCCTACCTACCTACCCGCCCACTTGGCCATATCCATCCATTCATCCACCCAGCCTCTCACACACACATTCGAGAAGGGTAGGCAGGGGGATGGGAGAATGAGGTGAACTTTCCTCCAAGCTACAGTCAAGCCCCAGCGGTAGAGTTCCTGCCAGCAGACACCACGTATCTCTTGTCTTTGCTGGGTACCCCAATCACTGGTGTCTCTGTGTGCTCACTAATAAGACCTGCCTCCCCAGCCTGGTCTCCTTGGTCCCTGCCTCTTGCCCTCAGATGAGACCAACCATGTGCAGAGAGACATGGGATGCTCAGTGGGGACTGGGCCCCTCTATCAGCTCCAACGTCCCTCTCCCTCGTCACTTTGAGGCCACACTGTGGGATCCTTCCAGAACATGTCACCTGACCCTCTCATTCACGTGAATGAGTGGGCACTCAACTTGTGGGAGCACTCATGGGCATGCGCCAGTGCCCACTCGCTCATGAGTGTCAGTGCTAATTCATGTGGGCACACCTTTGCTTTCTCAGTTGGAAAGGACCCTTAGACTTTTTGCAAAGTTCAGAGGTCAGAGTGACTTGGTGTCTTTGCACAGGAGCAGCAGCTGGGTTACAGGAGTGGGGAGCAGTCGCCAGGCCCTGCGCGTGTTGCTGGGCCCCAGGGGAAGGACAAAGGATGCTCTTTTCTCCCTGAGGATCCTTTAGGGACATCCATGGGGGCATAAATAAGGAAAAGGGCATACAGGGCAAAGATCAATGGTGTGAGGGGGTAACCCCTAGTTTTTTTTTTCTAAAGCATCCCATGTGGGTCATTTGTGGATGGAGGGCTAGGGAGTGGAAAGTGCTGGGAAATTAATTACATGTTGTCATCAAGAAACAGGGTCAACAAGGTCTTTGGCCTTGGATCCTATGTCCAAACATTGGGTACTATGTCAAATGCTAGTTCAAGAGCCAAGGAAAGTTATGGACCACCCTGAGCCTCAGTTTCCCTATCTCCCTCACAGACTTGTGGCTCTGCAGGTTAAAGGAGAACAGGGACCCAGTTCCTGGCCAGCCCAGCCTGGGTCTCCTCCCTGCCCAGCACTGGGTGGGAACTACTCAGGCCCTACCTGGCTGGTCTAGGGGAGAAGCTACCAGCCCAGGGTGTGAAAGGCTCCTTGCTGAATGGGTGCCATTCCAGAGAGAGTGGGAGGTAACTGTGGGGACTTAATTTGTCACTGTCCAGATATGGGCTTGAGGACATTCCCCTAAGCAATTGTTTCTACCTGGCCATTGGCTGCACGAGGGAGCCCAGAGCAGAAGCCACAGTACAGGGACCGGTAATCGGGTGGCGTCACCTTGACCCTCACACACTCACAGGACACAGCATTCCATTAAGATGCAGGGGCAAGCCAGGCCTAGTGACACGGGTCTGCACGCTCAGCGACTTGAGATGCTGAGGCAGGCGTGTTGTACGTTCAAGGCCAGCATGGGCAACTTAGTGAGAGCCTGCCTCAGAATACAGAATCAGAAGAGGGTTGAGGACGTGACTCCATGGTTCAGCTCTGCTCGGTTAGCATGGGCTCAGTCTCCAGGTCCACCAAAACCAGAAGCACACATCAAACAACAGTACAACAAAGCAGGTGAGGTGGTGCTGTCGGGCAGAGCCAGGCAGGACTGGGCAGCAGCAGCTTCTGGTGACGCTCAACGGAGAGGCTCTCTGTAAGGAGCTTGGCTGGCTGTGGGCTTTCTCTAAGAGAGCCCTCTTAGAACCCAGCCTGCACGAGGATGGGGCCTTCTTTCCCAGGCTCCCTGGGTTGGGAGGTTTGTCCTTGTACAACTGTCTCAGGCCGAGTCCCGTCTGTGGGTGGCATCTGACCCATCAGGGAGGCCCCTGAGACCTACCTTGTTGATGACCTCGACTTTGATTTCCTCCTCGTCCGCGATGGCCTTCTCCTTGCTGACCTTCTCCGTCTCCACGCCCACCACCTGGATCAGCTTGTCTGCGTTCTCGTTCTTCTGTCTCAGCTCGGCCTCCTGAACCGCCAGCTTGGCCTTGAGGTCATCTACCTAGGGTGGGGGGAGGCAGGAGAGGGCAGGAGCCTGCTGAGGACAGTACACGCTCCTCGCCACGGTTGGTGGCCGCCTCGGATTCAGGAGAATAGCCTTGGTGGCTCCCGACCCCCAGCGAGTCTTTTGAATATATCAAAGGAAAGTTTATACTGAGCACCAAGTGTACGTAGGAAGCTACATATCTAAGACACGTTCCTAGTGTGCTAGGAGTTAAGATGCCCAGATTTTAAAAATGTCAACTGCACTGGACGCTGGGAGGTGAACAAGTGTGTGATCCAAGCACTTGGGAGGCAGAAGCAGGGGATTTGCCAAGTTTAAGGTTAGCCTGGTCTACGTAGTGAGTTCCAGGCCAGAAAGGACAACTAAGTGTCCCCTTAATAAAAATTTCCAGTTGAGAAATTGTTGAAGGTCTTGGGAGTGGGGTAGGGGGTTTGCTGTCCAGCAAGTTTATGGAAGGGCGGGAAAGAAACGGAGACTGGGGACCAAAACCTCCCGAGAGCTGGTGAAGAGGCTCATCTCGGCCCAGCGTCATAGGGAAGAAGAGGCTGGGCCCCCTGGGAATCGTGGGCAGGAGGCTGTGGAGGTGCAGTAACTGAACTCCAGGTAGAAACCTTGAAAATCAACTCAGCATGAAAGAGAGGTTTGCAGAAAGCCTGTGAGCAGGCCTCCGGTATGAGCGGCATGCAGAATCAGCTGCGTTTTCATGGGCTGTCCTGAACTTGAGATGCAGGTTTCCCTGGATACAAGGCACAACGCCTCTATGTGGTGGTTTGAAAGATAATGCTCCCCAAAGGGAGTGGCACTATTAGGCGGTGTGACCTTGTTGGGGGAAAGCATGTCACTGTGGGGTGGGGTTTGAGGTCCCTTTTCTCAAGTTTCACTCAGTGTGACAGTCAGTCAGCTCCCTGCTGCCTTCTGGTCAAGCTGTAGCTGGCTCCACATCTGTCTGCATACCGCCATGCTCCCTCATGATGAGAATGGACTGAACCTTGAAAACTGGAAGGCACTGCCTTAATAAAATGTTTTCTTTGAGAAAAGAATTGCAGTGGTCACGGTATTTCTTCACAACAATAAAAACCCTAAGACACATCCATCACATGTGTGGGGTGCCACTTCAATGCTGATGCTGTTGAAGCGGTTCACACCCGCTGTTTCCAATTAGAGTACACACCTGTTCTCTGGTTCTCAAAGACCGGAGTCTGGCTCATCCCATGGTCTGGGATGTTCAGCCCCATGTATGACTGGTACAGGACAATTCTATATTCTGTCAGTTTTTTTTTTTTTTTTTACAGCTTTCAGCTTAGTGTTATTCTGTCAGTTATGTTTTAAATAAACACTGATTGGCCAGTAGCCAGGCAGGAAGTATAGGCGGGACATCCAGACAGGAAGTAGAGGCGGGCAATGAGAACAGGAGTATTCTGGGAAGAAGGAAGATTTCCTCCCCAGTCTGTCCAGACACCGAAGAAGCAGGATGTGACCTGCCCTGCTGAAAAAGGTACCGAGCCATGTGGCTAACATAAACTAGAATAATGGGCTACTATAAGTTATAAGAGCTAATACGAAGCCTGAGCTAATGGGCCAATCAGTTTATAACTTAATGGAGACCTCTGTGTGATTTTCTTTGGGACTTGCAGGCTGTGGGAACTGGCAGGACAGAAACCCCAACAAGCAGGCCCTCATGTTACATATGACTATATCCCATGTGTGGCTGTCCCCGCCTCAGGAGCCCCATTACAGTGAGAAGGTTCTACAGCATGCAGCCCAGGCACGTGACTCCTACCTGGGAAGCCGTGCTCTGCAGCTTCAGGAGGCCGTTCTCCAGCCGCTCGATTTTGGCAGCGAGCTCCATCCTCTTCTTGGCCAGCAGGTTCTGGTAGAGTTTGATCTGCTCCAGGAAAGTCTTGGGTGTGGTATAGTTGTAGCGCCTCTCTGTCGCCAGGTACACCTTGGACATCTCGTTGACGGTGGTGTGCACGTAGGCCATGAAGAGACTGATGGAGGTCTTCACCTCAGGCTGCAAGCCAGGATGGATGAGATGGGTGGGGCTGGTCATCTGGGGGGCCAGACAAGACACCCACTCCTCCTGGGGCCCCAACCTCACCCTGCAGGGCCTAGGAGAAGAGGGGTCCCGCAGGCTCCAGCATATACATTTAGACCCTGGGTGAGATGGATCAAGACCTGACCTGTCTCAGGTGTCGAGAGATACAAGAGAGGGGCTGAGGAGATGCTTGTCAGTGAAGTGATTGCAAACATGAGGAGTTGAGTTCGATCAATCCTCAGAACCCACATTAAGACCCAGTGTGGTGGCTCACGTTTGTCCTCCCAGGCCTGGGAAGATGGAGACAGGAACATCCCTGGGGCTTGCTGGCCAGCCAGACTCTAGAGCAGTGTTTCCAACCTTCCTAATTCTGTGACCCTTTAATACAGTTCCTTGTGGTGGTGACCCCAACCAGAAAATTACTTTTGTTGCTACTTCATATCTGTAATTTTGCTACTGTTATAAATCTCTGATATCTCCAATGGTCTTAGGCATCCCCTGGGAAGGGGTCGTTCAACCCCAAAGGAGTTGTGATCCACAGGTTGAGAACCCCTGCTCTAGATGATCAGCAAGCTCAAAGGCAGAGACCTTTTCTCAAAGGAAGTAGATCATATTCCTGAGGATGGCACCCAAGGTAGCCCTCTGGCTTACATGTGTGCATGCACACACACACACACACACACACACACACACACACACACACACACAGAAGGTTGTAAATATGGTTCAGTGGGTAAAGCTAACTGCTACCAAGCCTGAAAGACTGAATTCAGTCCTCTGGGGCTCACCCTCAAGTTTCCTCTGACCTCCATACCTGCTCTGGCATGTGTGTGCAACCCTCCAAACACATGTGTGCTCAAACACTCACATGCACACACACACGTTCACATGCACACCTGTATACACGCAGGTGTGCACACATATGCATGACACTCACATGCATACATACATACACACTCACATGCATGCACACACACATGCATGCACATGCACAAAGCTAATTAATTATTTTAAAGAAAAGGAGAGAAAAAAAACTAAAAAGAGGGGCTGGAGAGTGGCTCAGAGGTTAAGAACACTGATTGTTCTTCCAGAGGTCCTGAGTTCAATTCCCGGCAACCACATGGTGGCTCACAACCATCTGTAAAGAAGTCTGGTGCCCTCTTCTGGCCTGCAGGCACACATGCAGACAGAACACTGTAAACAAAATAAAAAAAAAATAAAATAAAGATTGTTAAAAAAAAAAACTAAAAAGAGATGCTCCAGGAGAGCAATGCCCCTTGAGCTTGGCAAAGTGCCAGGTGACTTTAACAGCAGAGCCTATCATTAGTAGCTTTGTAACAAGCAATCGAGTGTCTGGGACCAGCGGAGCCTATCATTTTGACACATGTGTGCATACATTCCCATGCATTCACACACTTGTATACTGGGAAAGAGCAGAGCTGAGATTTTGGGGTTTCGTTTCATTTTTGTTATGTGAGACATGTAGCCCAGGCTGGGCTCAGACTTGCTGCCTAGCTGAGGCTGGGCCTTAAAACTCCTGACCCTCCTGTCTCCATCTCACAAGAGAACAAGCTTTCCTATGCTAGTTATATCAGCAAGCATTGCCGGGCATTTCCTACACTGGATCCCTGAGCTTGGTGACTCCCTGACATTTGTCATCCTTCCCGAGGACAAACCCTTGGAGCCTCTGCCCCACAAATGGTCCAGAGGCCTCTGTTTCAATCTTGGCTGATTTGAAAAGGTGCTCACCTCTGCTGCAGCCCTGGCCAGCACTCAGGGTCATTCCCACTTTGAAGGGACACCCGTGTCAGGGACTGAAGGCAGAACCTGGGTGCGCACTGCCTCACCTGGATGCCCTCTGTCTCCTGCAGGAAGCGAGCACTCACAGACACCAGGGCATCTTCCGGCCACTCGTGGAACCAGTTGATGGCTGTGCAGTTGACCACGGCAGGGAACTTCCGGGCTCGCACACGCAGGACGGAGCCCACAGGGGAGAAACACAGAATCACCTGGATGTGGGACAAAGCAAACGTCTGCGGCGGTTGCTGAGGTTAGGTGTGTCATTTTGGCAGACGGCCCCTCTGGAAGCGCACTGCTCTCCAGGTCTCAGTGTCCACGGGTGGGGGCGGGTCACTTCTGCAGAGCCCCGTGAGCGTGGCTGGGTACCTCAGTGAACCAGTGTTCACTTTCATAGCTTGACATAGGGCTGCGAAGTACAAGGCTGGATGAGGAAGGGGTGGGGAATGGACCCTGCTCTAGGCAGAGGAGGACAGACAGCTGGGAGACTGTGATTTCTTCTGAATCCAGCTAGGCTCTGTAGCATCTCCTACAGGCCCTGAAGGCTGACTTCCAAATGCGGCCCTGGCTTCCTGGGCTTCCCTGTAAAATGGAGGGGAGCTGTAGAGAAATGTCCCAGGCGCTCCTGATGGATGGGGACGTTACTTCTCACAGAGTCTCAGGCTCCCCTTTGCTCACTCTGACCTTGTCTTTCAGGGGCACAGCGACGGGATGGAAGGGGCTATGCAGATCAGTAGAATATCGTAACTTCCTGTTCTCTCTAGAGATGATGTAGTGTCCATAGCCATTGGTGGCCTGGGCCTTATTAACAAGTGGCGAGGGCAGGCTGCAGCCATCAGGAGCTCAAGTCCCACCAGCAACATCTGCTAACAGGACTGCGTGAGCCAGAGAGGGACACAGGGGACATTGTCTTACTAAATCAGTGGGGAACACATGACCACAGATACTCAGCATGGAAGTGGGGTTGGCTCACTCCAGCTGAACCCTGAGGAGCAGTCAAACGTTCTCAGGTGCCTTTGGTATTAGTGAGTTTAGTTTGCTTTTCTACAGGTAATGTTTGAGGTCAAGGGTTGCTTTTTTTGCCCTAAAATTTTTATTTATTATTGTGCATATGTGTTACAGGATATTTGTTTAGCTATGCAGAAATATATTGCATTTGTTTATGTTGCAGAATATTAGTTTAACTATGTAATGATATGTTGTATTTGTTTAATTAAACAAATGTAAAGATGTGTTGCTGTTTTGCCTTGCCTGCCTAAGGAACTTGGTAGGTCTAATAAAAAGCTGAACAGCCAATAGCAAGGGAAGATATAGGCAGGACTTCCATGCAGGGAGAGTAAGTAGGATGAGAAATTTAAGCTTGGGGAAGAAAAAAAAAAAAGGACACCAGGGAGATGCCAAAAGCAAGACAAGGAGGAAGCAAGAAAGCAGGACATACAGAATGACAGAAAGGTAAACAAATAGAAAAGGTTAATTAAGTGAAAAGAACTGGTGGGACACTCCTAAACTAAGGCTGAGCATTCACACGTCATGAGTCTCTGTGTCTTTATTTGGGAGCTGGTTGGTGACCCAAAGAAAATTCCAACTACGAATGTTACCCAACATGGATGGGGTCCCAATTTCCACATAGGGCCCAAAAACGCTGAAAAAAAAATAAGAAAAAAATGGCAATGGCTCCTTTAAGAAGTGTTGCTGCTGGGTGGTGGTGGTGCACACCTTTAATCCCGGCACTGAGGAGGCAGATACAGGTGGAGCTCTGGTCTAGAGAGGGACTTCAAAGTTACAGAGAAATCCTGTCTTGAAAAACCAAAACAAAAAGTAGCGCTGCTGTGCAGCAAGGCCCTGAGCAGCCAGCACATTAAACAGAAACATCAAACCAAGCAAAAACTCCTGCTACAGTGTGGGCACCAACTTCCTAAAGCTGGGGCAGTGAAAATGCAGCTCTAAGTTAAGCACAGTTCCCAGTTAAACGCAGCTCTCGGCCAAGCCCACGGGCTTAAGCCTTGGCTCTCAAGGCCTCAAGAAGGGGGCAGAGACAAGCACCAGAGCTGTATGGTGGAGGGCCCAGCTGCTGCTTAGCAATTTAAGGTTTGGCTCATGTGCTCATGAACACTACAGGTGCGCATAAAACAGTGCAGCCCGAGAAACCTTTCAACAGATTACAGTCTGCATTTAAGAAAATGGGTATAGGCATTCACAGGAAAAAACAAATAGTTTAAAAATAATTAAAATCACCAGGCGGTGGTGGCATGCGCCTTTAATCCCAGCACTCAGGAGGCAGAGGTAAGCAGATCTCTGTGAGTTCATGGTCTACAGAGTGAGTTCTAGGACAGAGTCCAAAGCTACAGAGAAACCCTGTCATGAAAAACCAAAAAAAAAAAAAAAAAAAAAAAGTCTTTAAAGAAAAAGTAATCTGGGCTGGAGAGATGGCTCAGCCATTTAGAGCATTGACTCTTCTTCCAGAGGTCCTGAGTTCAATTCCCAGCAACAACATGGTGGCTCACAACCATCTGTAATAAGATCTGGTGCCCTCTTCTGGGGTACAGGTACACATGCAGGCAGAATACTGTATACATAATAAATCTTTAAAAAAAAAAAAGAAAAAGAAAAAGAATAAGCCATGTAAGGATGGAAAACACACAGGGAGTCTGGATCTTGTTTGGTGTTTTGCTGACTTTGAATTTATGAATGCAGATGAGCAAATGGCAGCTGCTGAGACGTATGATTATAGCAGGAGTTGGTGAATTTAACCAGTCTAGATACTTTTAGTATGTCCTGACTTTAAACTGGAATTCAGAAAATGTATTGCATTGTGGGAGGTTGTGCTTTTGTTCTCACAGGAAAGGAAAAGCTGTGGATTCTTTCAAAATTAATAGAGACCAGATCTGATTGGGGGAGACCCCATGAAAATCATGGCAACAGACATAAGAAATAAACTTAGGAAAACTACAAAACAGAGGATGGGTATGCTGGTCCTTTGATATGGGAGCAGCTCTGGGAATGGAGGAGACATGACAAATCTTGTTGACTACAGAGTCCTCATGACTTATTGTTACACGCCATTCTTTCATATGGCATGGATAGATGATTGGCTATACAGTCCCAACAAACATGTCAGGTGACAGATGTCTTTTACCTGATCAAATATAAAACAAAAAAAATAAGCTTTGACTGGTTAGTGTATAATACATAGTCCTTACTTGTGTTAATGGAGATATTATGTATGTTACCTTTGAAAGTTTGTGTTTTCAGAAAAAAAAAAAGAACCAGACACCGATGAAAATGGGTAGCCCAGGTGACTCAGTCTTTCAGAATGCCTCTGTGGCAGTTTCATCCGAGTTCTGCATTCAAAACAACTTCAAGGCTGCTAGCTGCGATGGCCCAGCCTTGTTAGTCTAGCTAGGACTTCAGAAAAGCCCTGCACTTTCCGATTACACAGAGACTGGACAACAAAGTTATAGCTAATTTTCTTAGGACTTGACCATTATCTCAACTTTCTCAGGATCCCCTGGGGATGCTGTCATCCCCAAACAGCAGGAAGCAGTCTAGAGAATACACTGTCCATATTCCCAAGAGGTGGGATGGGAGTTTTTGGTCATTTGGTGGGTTATGAATGTTTGCCATTATTTAGTGGGGATATAGAAATATAGGATAAAAAGACAACTGCTTATCTCAAATATTATACATTGGTATGGATTTTTATATATTGACACAAATTTAAGGGTATTTTTCCATTATACTGTGTATATGTTTCTACTCTTGTTTAAGGTATTGTACCTATGTAGTTCATTTAAAGATGTAATATAAAATTCCAGTCCTTAAAAGATAGTATTAAAAACTATTTAGGATAATTAAGAAATGAAGGTTAGTGATTAGTAACCTATAACAATCAAATTTGTAGTCAGGTTAGGTATGTTTTTAAGGTTAAACATATAATTTAGATAGACAGGTGATCTTCAAACACTTCAGAGACCTACAGAATATAGCATTTAAGATGTTTAATAACCTAAGACTTTTCATGACAGTGAGACATGTCTGCTCCTGGCACCACCAATCTACTTCATAAAAGGATGATGGGCATTGAAGAATCTCCATATGGAGTTTGCTTTTATTGTGGCAAATGTAGTCATTTATGCAAGAAATTGCCCGTGCTTTGACTGCTGACAGTATACTGTACAAACTGGACAAGCAGGACATAAAGGAATAAGACTGCCAAACTTTGCCAAGAAAAGGTGGGACAGTTCCTCAAAATCCCTGCTTCACAGAAAAGACTGTCAGATATTATAGGCCTGTAGATGCTCCAAGGTTACAGAGGAAACTTGGGTGACTGTCCAGGCAGCCAGATGTCTTTGTCATTTCTATAGTTTTAGAAGTTGCTTGCTCTGCACTTCCTGTTTACTCAGGCAATATTATGTCCTTCTTGGGTCTCTGATAGAGTTGAAGATGATATAGTTATAGTTTTCCTCGTTACCAAATTCAGAAAAGAAACTTACAAACCTGGTGTGGCGGTATACTTTTAATCCCAGCACTCAGGGGCAGAGACAGGCAGATCTCTGTGAGTTTGAGGCCAGCCTGGTCTACAAAGCAAGTTTTAGGATAGTCAGGGCTACACAGAGAAACCAAGAAAAGAAAGAATGAAAGAAAGAAAGAAAGAAAGAAAGAAAGAAAGAAAGAAAGAAAGAAAGAAACTTATATAAGAGATGTAAAGTTCATAAGGTTGGGAAACACAAAAGCCTAAATTGTTTAAGAAAATGTTTTGAGGTCTAAATTTTGGGTTGTTAATACAAATTAGAATAAAAAATAAATTAGGTGCACAACTTTGGACTCACCAAGACAGGATAGATAAAAGAGCTTTTTCTCTAACTTTGCATAATGAAAATCGACTTGATATTGTAAATATAATTCTTACTTGATAATTGTTCTTATTGTTTATAGACTCACTATGTTAAAGCTAAAACCTTTTGGGGATGGAGAGATGGTTCGGAGGTTAAGAGCACTGGCTGTTCTTCCAGAGGACCTGAGTTTGATTCCTAGCAATCACCTGGTAGCTCACAACCATCTATGGATCTGATGCTCTCTTCCACCATAAAGGTGCACAAGCAGACAGAAAACTCATATACACAAAATAAATAAATAAAATCTTTTTAAAAAGCTAAAACCTTTTTATTTAAGGGGAAATGTTGTGGAATATTTGTTTAACTATGTAAAGATGTGTTGCATTTGTTTAACTTATGTAAAGATGTGTTGCTGTTTTACCTTGCCTGTATAAGGCACCGATTTAGTCTAATAAGAAGCTGAATGGTCAATAGCAAGGGAGGAGGAGTAGGTGACTTCCAGGCAAGGAGATAAGTAGGAGGAATTTAGGCTCTGGGGAAGAGAAAAAAAGAGACACCAGGGACGTGCCAGGGGTCGGCCAGCCAGATATATAGGAAGCAGGAAAGCAGGACATACAGGATGAAAGAAAGCACTGAGGCAAAATGTAGACAAATAGAAACAGGTTAAATCCAGTTAAAAAGAGTTGGTGGGAGAAGCCTCAGCTAAGGCCATGCATTCGCACTTATAATAAATCTCCACGGTTTATCTGGGAGCTGGCAGAGAAAATGCTGACTACACATATGTTTGTATATGACATGCGTGGATATCAGGGGACAACTTCGTGCATCTGATCCTCTCCTTCCACCTTCTTGTTGGTTCTAAGAATTGAACTCAGGTCACTAGGTTCATGTGGCAAGCGATTTTACCCACCCTAGCCATCTTCCTACCCCTAAAGGTGTGCTCTTTAATTTTTTAAAAAGTATTATTTATGAGAGAGGGGGAAGAGAGAGAGAGAGAGAGAGAGAGAGAGAGAGAGAGAGAGAGAGAGAGAACAAGTACCTGCCTGCAGAGGCCAGAAGGAAGGAAGATCTGGATGCCCTGGAGCTGGAGTTACAGACAGCTGTGAGCCATTATGTGGATTCTGGGAATTGAACTCAGGTCTTCTGGAAGAACAGCCAGAGCTCTTAATTGCTGAGTCTGCTCATCAGCCCCTCAAGGCATTCAGTCTATTTACACTTGAGGTCTGTGTTTATACAAGGTTCCCTCTAGCCCCCAGGTACCTCGGCTGCCAAAAGAAATGAACTTGGTCCTAGCTCCGCAGCTGCTCCCAATTGCCTTTCACATCCTGGGAAGAAAGAGTCCCAAGTCTACAGAGAAAGACCCAGGTTTCAGGGGGAAGAGAGCTGAGCCCCTAGGCAACCGTCCAGGTGGAATCCTACCTTCAGCTGCTTGCGCACTTTCTCAATGAAGAATTTCCAGCAGGCCTCTCGGGTGTCGGTCATGCCGAGGGACTTCACCTGCGGCCGCATGGAGGAGATGATGTTTTCCAGGTCGTCTTCCCCAAACAGCCCTGGGATCTCCCCGGAGGCCAGCAGGTCATTGATCAGCACCAGGAACTGTTCCTCGGCCACTTGGGAGTCCGTCATCAGGAACACAGAGGGCATGTTCTTCACGGCGGCCTTGATGTACTGGGTAGCCAGGTCAAGCTGGATCGAACAAGGACAGTGGAGTGAACGGCTTCACTCATACTCACGCAGCAAACGCGCATGCGGGGCCAACTTTGCAGGCGTCCACAGGAGCCTGAGATCTCAAGGGGACACTGCCATGCTCTGGGCAGCCCTCAGCCCAGCTTCCTGGTGATGGCTGGGTGGGCACACGCTAGGTGCAAGGTTACTAATTCTCAACTAGAAAGGCTTGCAGCCACATGCACAAACCTGTGGACACCATGCTTCAAACAATCAGACACTAGCTGACAGACGCCCAGAGTCCACTTGCACAAGGTCCCTAGAGTTGTCACACTCATAGAGAAGGGAGAATGGCGGGTGCCCGGGCTGATGGAGGGGAGGTGGGGGAGGCTTTTGTTATTATTTGTTGCGTTTTTAGATGTGTGCCTGTGTGTGCAGGCTGCGGCACGTGTGTGGAGGGCAAAGGATCACCCGTGGGAATCACTTCTCTCCTACCGTGTGGGGCCCTGGGACTGAACCTAGGAGCACTGGGCCATCTCACCTGCCCTATTGGTTTTGGCATAGAGTCTCATGCAGCCCAGGCTGGCCCTGAGCTTGGTGTGTTGGTGTTAGGACTGGAGGTGTGTGCCACATCTGGCTGGCTGGGACTGCAGGTGGGTACCACATTTGGCCAACTTGGTAAGACTGGGAGGCTGCTGGAGATGGTTGGTTGGCCAGCAAGGTCCATATGCAGAATGCAGACCTGGCATTTCATCGTACGCGGACACACAGTGTGGGAAGACGGGGTTGGGGGAAGATTCTCATGTGGTTACTCTGAAAGAGGCCCCAAATAAAACTAATTTACATCCAGATTTAACGCTGGGAAGGGTGGCCAGTCCCCAGAGTGGCCTGACTACAGCCATCTCCTTCCGTATCCCCAGGAGGGTTTAGAGAAATAACTAGTCTCTCCAGGGCTCTCTTCAGGGACTCCAGCCCTGCCACACAGCACCAAGCTTCAACTCCTCCCCATGCCCTCCAAACCAGCACCACCTGGCTGGCTCCCAACACTACCAAGTCTGGCTGCCAGTGTGAGATGCAGCTGTGGCCCCTCTGAACCAGGGCATCTGTGTGCTGAGCCTAAGGAATCACTGCAAAGATGTCAGCTCAGTGATGCTGGGCTCTTCTTAATCACGGCTGATTGATTCATCAGCCTCGGCTGAGCAGCAGTGACCACCCCGGCGAAGGTTTCACTTCAGGACGATATCAACCACCTGGTGAAGGTTTCGCCTCAGGAGTCCTGGGCTCTTGTTAATCATGGTTGATTCTTCACCACAGGCTGACAGGTCCTCAGTTCAAACTATCACACAAGGGGCCCTGGTAAAGTCTTTAACTTCCCTGTGAAACGTGCCAAGCCAGACCCCCATCGTCTGCACTGCTCTCAGCAATGTTCATCTTCCAAGACCCCGCAGAACTGATCACTGAGCTCTCAACACTCAACGGCGTCTCCAGCCCCAAGTTCAAATGTCACCACAACCCTCCCCCCACCACACAGGCCTGTCACAGCAATTCCTACAGCCTGGAACTAATTTCTGTCTTAGTTAAGATTTCTATGACTGGGATAAGACATCATGACCAAAAGCAACATGGCACACGCTTTTAATTCCAGCACTAAGGAGCCAGAGGCAGGTAAATCTCTGAGTACAAGGCCAGCCTGGTCTACATGGGAAAGATCTTTCCAAAAAAGAAAGCAGTTTTGATAAGGAAGGGTTTATTGTCGCTTGCCAGCTCTCAGCTTATACTGCATCGCCAAAAGGAGCTAGGGCGTCAGGAGGTCAAGGCAGGAACTGAAACCACAGTCATGGAGGAATGCTACTTACCGGCTTGCTCCTTGTGGCTTGTTCTGCCTGCCTGCCTGCCTGCTGCCTTAGTCAGGGTCTCTGTTGCTGTGAAGAGACACAACCGACCATGGAAATTCTTGCAAAGGAAAAACATTTAATTGGGCTGGCTTACAGTTTCAGAAGTTTAGTCCATTATCATCACGGTGCAACATGGTAGCAGGCAGGCAGGCAGGCAGGCACGGTGCTGGAGAAGCAGGCGAGTGTCCTCCATCTTGCAGGCAACAGGAAGCAGACGGTGACACTGGGCGTGGCTTGAACCGAGAACTCAAAGCCCACCCCTACAGTGACGCACTTCCTCAACAAAGTCACACCTCTTAGTAGTACCACTCTCTTTGTGGGCTATTTTCTTTCAGACAACCACACTTGCTTTTCTTTCTTTCGACAGGGTCTCAGTAGGTAGCCCTGGCTGACCTAGAATTCACTACGTAGAGCAGGCTGACCTCAAACTCAGAGATCAGCCTGTCTCTGCCTCCTAAGCACTGGGATTAAAGGTGTGCGCCACCACCGCTGCCTGGCTCAGCCTGCTTTCTTACAGCACTGAGAATCACCACTGCGCGGAGGGTGGGGGGGTGGTAAGGGGGAGGTGGAGGGTGGTGGCATTGCCCCCAGTGAGCTGGGCCTTCCTATATCAATGGTCAATCAAGAACACACATCACAGGCAACCTGATAGAGCCTTTTCTCACCTGAGGCTCTCTTCCAAAATTGCTTGGCTGTGTCAAGTTGGTAAAGCTCAGCAGCCCACCCTCCTCTCTTCCTTACCCAGCTGGGGATGGGACCAGGGACCTTGCGGTCTTGTACGTGTCTGGTAGATGCTGAGCCACTGAACTACAGCCAGGGTTTGTTTGTTTGTTAGTCTGTGTGTGTGAGTGGTTGTTTGTTTGTTTGTTTTGATTGGGTCTCCCTATAGCTTGAAACTCTCAGGCCTTCTGTCTCTTGCCTTCTAAGTATCAGGGTTAGAGGTAGGTGCCACCACACCTGGCCTAATTTCCTTAGTAAAGCCTACTAATTCTCTAAAGGCTTTACAGATGTTCATGAAAGCTCCCCCCCCCCCACCTAGTGGCTTAGCGCACCCATTGCATGGGAGCCCAAGTTGCCAAAGTCTCCCAGTTTAGGGAAACATCGCCAAGGCTCCTCTTTTGGGGTTGATTGGTGGTCAAAAGCAAGTCTCAAATTCCATATTTTCGGCAAGCTAAAATTTTTTTTTTTAAAGTGAGGGAAAAAACCCTCTGATTTTGGAAAAGCCAACGCTGCAGGGGTTTCTCCGCAGCAGTGACCTCAGGAATAGCCTCCAGGTGGGGGCCTGCTGTGACAGCCAGGGAGGTCAGAGCAGGGACACTGCTCTTATCTCTCTGTGCCTCCAGCACTGTGGCTCAGTGAATCCACCGGTCACCCCAGGAAGCAGGAAGGACACAGCACACGGGTTGCTGATGCTACACGGAAGGAGCTGCTGGCAGGGCTGCCTTCACAGTCCCTGGTCGGACTGCCCAGGAGAGTTCAAGTGAGGGCTATGGATCTGGGTGAGTGGACAAAGCAAGGACCCCACTAACTGAGTGCTAAGGTCAAGATGGTAGCTTCTGGGAAAGCTGTTGGCCTCAGAAGGCGGAGACACCGCTGGGCGGTTCCCTTGTGTGAGGAACCTTCTCATCTACATCCTTTTGGACACCCTGTCTCCCAGGGGCCCTGGAGAACCGCTGTATTCCAAACTACACGGAACTGTTTTCAGTGAGGCCTGCCCAGAACCCCTGCAGCGTTGGCCTTGAAGCCAAGGACACTGACCTGAAGCTGACCCCACCCCCCATCTCTGCTCTCTGTCCAGTGTCTTGTCCTGAGCCATCATCACAACACTGGACTCTGAGTCCACCTTCCTCTCATTCCCTGTGGCCCTTACAAACCTGGGGGGGGGGGCATGTTTACCAGCCATCTCCTGTGTGCCTGCCACATCTTCCCCACGGGCCACACTCTGTGCCTGTCTACTGTGACTCCCCTCTGTTCTAAGATGTGGCAGGCTTGTCCCTCCCTGGCTTGCACATCCTCTTGGGACAAAGACCAGCGGTTTCTGTGTGAAGTGCTTCCAAGCACACTCCTAAATCTCCTCCATCTTTAGCCTCTGGCAGGTGCCTGCCACTTCTGGGACTCAGTTTAAAGGACTGTTGTAAAGCATCATGAATGCATATGTGCCAGCTCATGCCCGCTCACGCCAACTCAACACCCCCCACACACCAGCTCACACCTGCTCACACCAACTCATGCCCACTCACACCCGCTCATGCCTGCTCACGTCAGCTCACGCCAGCCCACCCCAGCTCACCCCAAATCACACCAGTTCACACCCACTCATTCCCACTCACACCAGCTCATGCCCGCTCACACCAGCACCGTGATTCTACTATAAGACAGCTGAAGAGCTCGGGAGACCACTCTCTTCTTGTAGGGTTCCTTACCCAGCTTTTCCTTCACTCTTCAAACTGCGTCTAGAGAGGGAGGAAGCTAGCTTATCATGGGTGCGGGGTGACTGATTCCAGACCATAATTACAGTGCTGCAGTGGCTGGTGACCACAAGTAAAATACTAGACACCCACTATCAGCTCTAAAGTGCAGACTCAGTAATAAAGTCCCCACAGGGACAGAACATGAGTTGGCTGATGGATGGGACAAAACCTTCAAAAGCAGGTGGCTCCTGGGGGTGTGGGGTGGGAGGGGGGGTCCAAGCAGCACTTAAGTTGGTGTGGTGATGTCACTGAGGACAACGCTTGTGTGCTGCCGTGGTGCAGAAAAGCCTTGTGCGGGAGGCTTTATACTAGGATTCGAATATAGAGCTGGCTAGTCCTGCGAATGGAATCGAGCAGAGAGTACAGGAAATAGGGCCACTGGTTGGAGGCTGGCCCGGAGGAGGTGGTTCCCGGCCTGCACTCCCTACCCAGAGCCTCCTGTGCTCTTCAGATCCTCACCTGCACCCCAGATCCCAGGCACCGAGCTCTCCAAGCTCCAGGCCTGTGCAACCAGGCCAGGGGCTGCGCCAGGGACTGCCAGGCCCCGCGCAGAGGCAGCTGCAGCACGAACACAGACAGATACGACCGTGTCGTGCACGCTGATCAATCTCAGGTTCCTTCCCCGGCACTCCGATAACTTGTTCTGGCTTAATAGTGTTTGACTGGCACACACACGCTCCCTGGGGACCAACTTTCGGGAAGGAGAAATCAATGGAAGGCCCAGCGGCACGCCTGGGGCACGGCAGACCTACTTTACTAATGTGGACTCGGTCAATTCAGGCTGAGCGGTCCGCCGCGTCCGGATCTGGCATGCAGCGAGAAGCCTAGCGGTGGCTCTGAATGCTTTAGCCTGTAGAACTGGGGACAGCTGAGTACACCCCATGCCAAGGCGGGAATCTGACCTCCACACTTCTTTGTGTCATCTCTACTCTGCCCTCCCACACCCAGGTGAAACACTGGGTAAACTGAGTCACACTAATCCATCTTGTCACAGGGCCTTGTGCACCAGTCACCTGTGTCCTGGCCTTTTCTGACAGGATCGAGTCGCGGGTGACATCTGGTGTTTTTCCTGGTTGGCTTCTCTTTGGGAAGGGGTGTAGTGGGCCTGCCTCCCTTGGAGCTCTCACCTTGAGGTCTGGGACCCCATAGCCTTTCTTGAGGGTGATCTGGAAGACGTCCAGAGCACTGATGTAGGCAGCCAGGCGTGACAGGCTTTGCTTTCCACTGCCGCCCACGCCCACTAACAGGGCGTTTCCCCGAGGAGACTCCAGGATACGGTTGATCTTACAGATGTGGGCCACGGCATCCTCAAACAGCACCTGGAGAGGGAGGTCAGAGGAGTCGCCCCTGTGTCACCCCTGTGGAGGACAGGGCACAGGCCCTTGCCAAGGTCACAGTGTCACTCGGCAGACAGCACAGACTCTCACCAAGGTCACTTGTGGCTCAGAGGAAGTCACCTGCAGGGGCCAACCCCAAGGAGAGCACAAGCTCTGGGTAGGTGCTAATGGCTCATGCCCCCGTTGCACTGTGGTTTCAAAGGCAGCTTTGTTTGTAAATTACATTAAGGACAGACAACACAGCAGTTTTGGGCACCCACCAGGGACCTCAGAAGGTCTCTGTGTGGATAAGGAATACTGGCACAGCGACCCAGGAGGGGAATCTATGTCCCAGCATCACTAGCTTACACACCAGGTTCATGACTGCATTGACTTCGTTGTAACTGTCTAAGACGTCCATGAGGAGTTTGTTCAGGTGAGTCACGTCTGTGACGGGGAAGTATTTGGAGTCACCGATCCCTTGGACAAAGTGGCAGAAGATGTTGGGTCTGGCGAATAAGTGTTCCTCCCCGAGATCCTGGGGCCAAGAGACAAGATGCTTTGCTTCTGTTCCATCAAGGACATACAGTTGCCTGACAATGGTCGCCACACCTACTGAGGGGGGCCCATGAGGCCTGTAGGAGGCCAGGCCATGTCTCCAGTGATTCAAACCATGACTGTGTCAGCCCTTACAGACCGCTGGATGCTCTGTCCCCGTGGGGTGGTCCGCGGCGAAGAATGGATGGTACAAAAGCATATGGGACATGCCAGGGGATGACAAGGACTGAGGCAGCTGTGCCCCGATATAGATGGAGGGCAGGAAGCCACTCTCGGAATGGCTAATCCAACCTCTCCCCCCATCTCTCCCTCCTTGTCTCTCCCTCCTTCCCTGCCTCCTTCCCTCCCTCCCTCCCTCCTTATTAGAGTTTGTAAGCTGTCATGTGGGTGCTAGAAATTGAACCCAGGTCCTCTGGGAGAACCACTGAGCCATCTCTCCAGCTCTGGCTTATTCTTACTGGACCCACTGCCACATGGTGGGGTCCTTACATGGGTCTCCCTGTCTCCAACAAAGGGTCTTCCCAGAGAATGCTGTGGGCATCCTTAGCCCTGGACACTGAACTGGATGTGGGCACATCAAGGGAATCTGGCGGCTCGACTTACATCAAAGTATTTCTTGGTGGATGCGATGGTGACTCTGCGCAAGGTCTCCTGGTCTTTCTCATCAACCATCTTGTCCCCATACACCCGCTCAGCCTCATGCAGCCAAAGACGGACAAGGTCCAGTGGGCTTTTCAGAATCTCTGCTGTGGAGAATAAGATGCCCTGCCCCAGACACATGGCGCATGGTCAGCTCTGTCCCCACTCTGGATGGAGATGCCCTGCCCCAGACACATGGTGCATGGTCAGCTCTGTCCCCACTCTGGATGGAGATGCCCTGCCCCAGACACACGGTGCGCGGCCAGCTCTGCCCCCACTCTGGACAGCCAGCAGCTCTACCTGTGCTGTGAGGGCAAGCCAAGCACTGCCTTTGGAAGGAATGTGGGGGAAGTGGCTACGTCCCTAGGGAGTGATCCACTTAGCTACTTCATGGCTTCTGCTTGGGACCAGGAAATCCACTCACTGTGGGGGTCATACACAGACAGTTCAGAGGCTGAAGGGTGTGTCTGTGTCCTGGTAGGCCTGGGGAGTCTCCTCCCAGGGCAGGGTTAGGGGTCCATTTTCTAATGCGGTGTGTCATAGAGAGAAAGGCAGGGAGGCGAATTGTGATTGGGTGCATTCAAGATGGCGGTGGTGCAGACATTGACAAGGTCCAGGCTTTCAAAGGCTCAGGTTCTGCAGCAGGCAGTGTGGGTCCAGCCTGGGGAGGGGAGGGTACTGGCAAGCCTCGACAGGTCTGGCAGGTGTTAGCTAAAAGGCTTCTGTTTGCCAAGCACCTACCCTGGGCTGTGGGACCATCATGGTAGCAAGACAGTCCCTGCATTTATGAGGCTTGCATTCCACTGGGCAGACTTGACCAGAGAAGAAAACAAGGACGTGGTACACTGTGCTGTGAGTGCCACAGACAGGACAGTGGGAGGGACATGGGCGTGCAGAGGCCTCTGCAAGGCTGTGACTTTTGAGCCCATGGTTGGAGCCGGAAGGGACCAGCACAATTTAGCCTTGAGCTTTGGATTTCCCATCTGTCAGATGAAGGGCATGAGCGGAGGGGACAGCGGGTGTATAAATGGCTAAATCTAATGCCTGGTTCAGGCTAAGCAGTCCCTAAATGAGGGACTATGACACCACCTTCATCATTACATCCTTTGTAATCTTCAGCCTGTCACCACCACCAACACCATCCGTCACGTCACCCTGCCGTCACGTGACCGATATCATCATCATCATCATCATCACCACCACCACCACCATCGCCACCGCCATCCCCATCACCCACCACCCTTAGTGTCACCATTGTCATCAGCCCACGCTCATTTCCCTTCTGAGCACCACAGAGGAGGAGAGTCCCCGTGGACCAGGGATGTGGCCACAGGCAACGTGACATACAGCTACAGAGCAGTACCTGGAAAATGTTGGAGAGGTCCCTGAGGTTGAAGATGTAATGAAACTTAATGGCCGTGGGAAGGAACGTCGCCGCTATTTTCTGGTGCAAGGCTGTTGCAGGAGAGAGGCACATCGATTCTTACCGACTCTTAATGGCCTCAGGAAGTGCAGGGCTTAAAGTTCCTAAAGCAAATGGACTGCAATGGTGGCGATTTAACCAAGAAATCTGCGCAGCTCTCTGAGGAGGGCAGGTGGGCGCTCGCTGCTATTGTAAACTGCCCCCCCCCAGGCAATCGGATTTCACATTTCTCTGAGCTGCAACATAGCACCGTTTAAAAAAGATCGATTCCAAAGGATAGATAAAATATTTACGGGGGCGGGGGGGGGTAATGGGAAGACCCGCCAGCCCATAAAGCGGTAGGTCTCACCGGCTGGCTGGGGAGGAGGCGGTCTCGGCTTACCCAGGGCCGCAGTCACCAGATGGTTGCTCAGTCTCTGGATCACCATGGGTGTTGAGCGGTAGGACAGATGCTGTGCCAGAATCGTGTTGTAGATGGTGATGAGGGCGTCCTGCCCGGGGAAGCTCACGGCGAACACACAGAAGTGGCGCTGCACAGACAAGCATGGGCTTCTGTTAGGGAGCCGAGTTACGAGCTGGAGGCCATGGCTAACCCTCTTGGGAGAGCGGGCCCTGTTGCCACTGTCTAATGTTTTGGGGGGTCATAGTAAAGACGCATGGAGAAATCACATGAGACACCCACTCTAAGTGAAGCAGCCATGCACATCGTCCTGAAAAACATTCCCAGAGGCACAGCATGGAGCACACCAGGTCTGGGGGTGTCTCCCAGGTCCCTGTGGTTCTGGTCTTGGGGGATACCCCGGGTCCCTGTGACTCTGGTTATTTGGAAAGGTCAGCCTGGGCACAGATGCAGATGTAATACATGATACCCTGCTAAAACTGGGCCCCAGACACCCCCACAATAACTTGGGGTTTAAGTTTGTCTCCAGTGTCATATATAAAAAGGTTTTTGTGGGCAGGAGAGACAGCTTAGAGGTTAAGAGCACTGGATGCTCTTCCAAAGATCCTGAGTTCAATTCCCAGCAACCACATGGTGGCTCACAACCATCCGTAATGAGATCTGGCGCCCTCTTCTGGCCCGCAGGCACACATGCAAGTGGAACACTGTATACACAATAAACAAATCTTTAAAAAGAAAAAAGGTATTTGTAAATTATCTGAAATTCAGGTGCAGCTGGGCATCTGCGAGACCAAACCCGGGATCCTGTTCCCTGTGCTTTGTTAGTCAAGTGTTCCTCAGAGCTGCAACCCCAGCCTTTGGTGTTCCGAGACAGGGCTGGCAACGGAGCCCACCTGGCCTTGAACTCATAATTCTTCCACATTCCAAGGGCTGGGATTACAGGTGTGCACCACCACACCTGGCACATCTGGCAGCCTTCTGGGGTCAAGAGGAGGGCTGTCTGGCCTCTCGTCCTTCCTGCTCCCCTCAGTTTCCTGATACTGCAAGGCTAGTGAGATCTGCGGAGCACGGCAGCCCGAGCGCTAACGCCCCAAACCGGGGCCAGAGCTGCCTCAGCCTTCAGCACTTGGGAGAAGGTGCTCCACCTCTGCCTACCTGGAGTCTGGGGTCAATGGTGAAGGAGCCAGAAGTAGGGTTCATGCAAGCCACATACTGACAGTTGTGGACATCCTTCAGCGTCAGTTTCTGCCTGTCATACCTGTGGGGGCGGGAGTAGGAATGCTGCACTGCAGGCCCGGAGAAGCCCCCCTCCTCAGCATCACCCTGCGCGTGCCTAAGGAAGACAGCTAGAGGGGCAGCGTTAGGTGAGGGCGCTGACTGCATGCTGTGCCTTGAGGGGGCCTAGGGAATGGCCCTGAGTTCCAGTCCAGCTCTCGGGGGAGGAGGTTGGCCCTGTTGGACTGGATGACCACTGGGCACCCTGCTACTCCTGCCTTCACTCAGCATCACCGCCAGGATGCAGGAGCCTGTGTGGCAAGCGTAGCCATAAGGGCACCTGTCGGGCGGCAAGCCAAAACTGCTTCCTGTCCCATGAGTACCTTTGTGTGTGTGTGTGTGTGTGTGTGTGTGTGTGTGTGTGCGCGCGCGCTGGCGCACATGTTTTGAGAATGGGTCTTATTAGGTAGCCCAGGCTGTCTTTGGACTGGTGGTAATCCTCCTGTCTCAGCTTCCTGAAGGCTGGGATCAAAGGCACGTACCACCACACACATGGTCAGTATGGATCACTCAACTTGGTTTTGTTTTTGTTTTGTTTTGTTTTTGAGACAGTCTCGGGCATCCTCAGCTGGTCTCTAACTCCCTGGGTGGCCAAGGGTGACCCTGAACTTGTGATCCTCCCGATCCCACCTCCCAAGTGCTGGGACTACAAGTGGACACCGCTAGGACACACTTGGTTTATCCACTGCTGAAACCTGAACCCAGAGTCCCCTGCATGCTAGGCCAGCACCCTTCCCTCCAAGCCATGTCCCCAGCGGAGCTGAGCGCACTGTGATGTCACTATCCTGATGTGAAGGTGAACCTCTTTGTGTGGAATTGCTCTTATTCTCCAGACGGCTCCTCTGCCCCTCCATTAACTGAACACACTGTCAGGCCCCCCCCCCCCCGCCGTCTGTTAACTATTATCTCGGCCTACGCTTTTGTTGAACAAGAGTCTCACAAGTCCAAAGTCAGTCATGGGAGCAGCTTTTCCGCCCTCAGCTTGGCTTTCCACAGTGCCCTTCTCTGCCCCAACTCCCTCAGAGCCGGTGTCCCTGCCATATCAGTGGGTCAGGCACCAAAAGTGCCTTTCCCTGACATGACTGCAATAGGATCCCTTTGTCCCCGCCATTGCGGGCCACCTGGACCTCATCTGTAGGGACGTTTTGCCACACTGTGAATGTATGTGGGGGTGGCAGAGGGCAGGCTGCAGGAGATGGCTTTCTGCTTCCCCTGGGATCAGAGTCGGGTTGTTGGCCACGGTGACAAGCTCTGTTGCGCGCCACCGTCCTGCTGGGTGTTTTGAAAACCCAAATCCGAACCACTCCTCCCCTTCCTCAGGCTTCTTCAGAGAAAATCTGAAGGCAAGTGTAGGCGGAGCTGCATCTGGAGATTAGCCAGCAGGAGAGCCTTTCTGGCAGAGAGAGCACAGGGGTCTTGCAAGTCCAGGGTTCTTGACAAGTCTTCTGAGTGTTTGTGGAGAGCTTCTCCAGAGGTCCATGTGGGGGTTAGGCTCCCACTGAGTCTCCAGAAGCCTCGCAGGAGAGCCCCCAGAGGGAGGGGAGCACCCCACCACCTCACTGCTGCCTTCTCCTTCACTAACTCAAAGCGCTTGCCGTGAGGGGCACCATGCGGACACCACCTGGGCTATGCTGTCACCCTCTCGGGAGGTGGCTATGCCCACAGTGCAGGGATTCTGAGCTCTTCTTTCCTGGGCCCCATGGGTCAGTGCTGCCCATGGGGAAGGGTGGGCTGTGGGGTGAGTGTTAGGACTGTGACCTCGAATAGGCAGCCTGGCCCCTTTGAACATGACCCCCCATTTCTGGGCAGTCCTGAGGGGGGCTCTGGGAACCTACTGACTGGCTTCTGGGTTTTGTTTATTTGTCTATTTGTTTGTTTTTTTATCTCAACTACTCCCAGCTCTGGCCCAGGCTGCTTCCCGATTTGAAGAGGTCATTGTCCCCCGTGTCAGGCGGAAGGTGACATGTGCACCCTCCTCCCTTCCTTCTTCAATCCATCCTTGCGCCACGCTCCCTTCTGTCACAGGCCCTTTGGCCTTCTCTCAGCCAAGGCTGCTCTCCCTGAGAAGTCCCTCAGCAGTCCCAACAGCATCCGCCTCCCCGCTCTCCAAGGGGCATCTTTGACCCATCAGATGCCATCGGCTCCTCTGTGATGGCCCCGGGGCTTTTCGTCAGGGTGCTCCCTTGGCCCACCACAGCAGGTGGGTGCCTCCTTGAGTGGGGACCCATCTGTTCTCCCTTGTGGGGGGGGTCTTGGCCACAGCTGCTGACATGTTTGTGGGGTGGCAACAGAACAGAGCCCGAATGATCTTTCCACTGCTCCGACCCTGCCCCATGACCCCATGACCCCATGGTCTCACTGCTGGCCCCGACCTTCTCCTCTCCCATATGTGGCTGCCCAGCTCTAGCCCCGCTCCCCACAGATTGTGGCGATGCCTCCAAGCTCCTCAGCCCACTCGCTGCCCTCACCAGTGCCCGTGGTCCATGTGCTGGCGGATCAGGGTGTGTGGGGCCACAGTGCCGTACTTGTCCACCTCAGGCATGTTCATGTCATCGATGAAGTAGATTAGTTTCTTGGTGCCCGGGGGGCCATAGTTCCTCCCTGACTTCTTTTCCAGAGGCTTCTCCAGCACCCCTGGGAAGGACAGAGGTCGTCTACTACCCACACATCCCAAACTGGTGTTATTAGACAATGCAGAGCCCTACTGGCCGGAGGTGAGGGGTCAGGATTGCAGGATGCGCCTGGCCCAGAGAGAGACCCTCAGTGGCATGTCATAGGCGGCGGGGATCCACCATGATCCACTATCTGCCACTCAACTTGGCCTCTGTTTTAAAACACCATTCAGAGGTGGAGGTGGCAGGACCCTTGATCTGGCTCAACCTTAGGGCCACCCCTATTTGACGTGAGATTATTTTAGCTGGAGGATCAGCCATCCCTGGGACCCTCAAGGACCCTCACTGACCCCTGCTGCAGCATCTGCCCAGGACACCACTCAGGTGTCTCCATAGGGACAAGACTAGCCTTCAGAAGTTCCCAGGCCTACAGTGGGAGGAGGTGACAGGAAATGGGGCTGGGGAGGTGGTGGGCAGGTGTGAGGACGGGGCCAGGCTCTCTCACCCTGCAGCATGGCTGAAGTGGTGTAGAAGTTGAAGGGCACGGCCTGCACCAGGTAGTCATCGGTGCTGAGGCTCTCCAGCTTGTCCCCCATCAGCACCGACTTGCCGGTGCCTGCATTGCCCACCAGCATCACAGGCCACGCCTTCCCCATGAGTAGGTCCATGAAGTACCGGATGCGGATGGTTTCCGTGGTATGGACTAGGGAGGCCTAGGGGTGGCAGGGAAGTGGTGGGAGGAAGAGGGGCACGGCTAACGTACGACAGATCCAGTTCCAACTGGTGTACAGGTTCCATTGGGTTTCTAAGTCCCCAGCATCATTAAAAGGTCCTGCTGTACCTTGGGTGGGAGAAGAACCTGAGCCCTTCTCCAGGCCATGGCTTGGGGAAGGTTACCTGCAGTGGGATGTCAGGGTCCAGCTCAAAGGCAGGCACTTTATCTGTCCAAGGCAGGAATTTCTTTGTTTCGGGGTCAATGTAGTAGTCGAAGATGGTCCCCTGCGAGGGTAGCTTGATCGTTTTAAATTCGTTGATCCACCACTTGCTGAACTCCACTCGATAGTCAATGAGCTGCAAGGGAAGGAGGAAAAGGAAGAGCCGAGGGGCTCAGCTAAGAGAGCTGCAGGGTGGCCTGGGTCTGGGCGGCTCCCCAGGGCTCCCGTCACCTGGTCCTGGAACATGGCACCCCCGAAAGCCCAAAAGCAGGCGAATACAAAGTAGAGTTCATAGAGCTCCTTGGGGGAGTCGGGCGGGGCGTTCTTCTCCGTGAGCAGGCACTCTAGCAGGTAGAGGATGGTCTGGATGATGGTGATTTCAGGCACGGGGGTGATCCTCTTGAAGCCGACCCGCAGCTTGTCCAGGCATGTGGGCAGGTACTTGTCGAAGAGGATGGTCAGGTTGGCCTTCTCGGACTGCACCTTGCGCCTCTCTATCCAGCTGCTCACCACCCTGAGGGGGAGTGACGGCCGCTGTCAGCCCGTCTAGAGGCCCTCCACATCGCTGGGGGTGGGGGGGTATGGCCAGGGAAGCGGGGATGCTACTTAGCCTCTCGTGTGGCAGTGCCCACTGAGGGCGCTATCAGGGCTACCTGCAGACCCTCAGAGGGTCTGACGGGGATGGCGGGCCGGTGGAGAGTCTGGGTTTCTCCTCTGGATTGGTAGCTTTGGGAGTGATGTAAATCCAAGGCAACTGGGACGGATGAGCTCACCCACTTCCCTCCCCCCCCCCACTTCTTTCGACCATCTCCCTTGAATCCCAAGCTGTCATCAAACCAGGTAGCCAAGTATGACAGCAAACGAGCCCTCTATCTCCACTTCTCAAATGCTGGAATTACCGGCCGACAATGACCATGCCTAGATTACATGGTAAACTATGCGTACTAGGTAAGCACTCTGTCACTGAACTACAACCCCAGTCTCCATAGACTCATTCCTATTGCCATCCAGGAAGCACCTTCCCCCAGCTGAAGCTAATGCTAAGGGCTGGGAACTAGGAGATTTCATGAGGTCATCTGGGGGTTGAGTTGGGGGGAGCAGCTAAGGATGGAAGAGAGAAGAGGAAGTGGGACCCTCATGACATCATTCAGACCTCTGTATCCAGCTGTGGCTGGAGGACCCAGTTAGCAACTAGAACCCAGATGTGTGCATACACACACATATATGTAGACATTATATGACATGTTCATTGGAAGAGTCCAAGTCCATATGCTAGATGACCCCTGGGACCCACTCCACACTGTACAGCACAATGCCATGCCCCAGCATGGTTGTGAGGGGCAAGGAAGCTGCAGCTGGCTGCCTGGGCTCACATGGTGGACCATAGCCAGATGCAGCTGGAAACAAGTCCAGATTTCTCATCTGTAATCCCATCATGTTTACGTCACCCCCCTCTCCAGAGGACAGCACGGGCTGCTCCTTTTAAAGCTAACAGAGGGGAGCCTGGCCTATGGCGAGTGCCAGAGAAATATCTGCTAAGGGCAGAAATAGTGCCGGGCTCCCTTGAGGGTCAGCAAGCTGAGGGCGTGCGTCATTTCCAGGATGCCCGAGGCGTAAGCAGGAAGCTCGTGTTATGAAATGCGAGGCCACAGTCCACAGCCAGGCCCACCGGCCTCTCCATGAGCCTGCTTGGAGGCGCTGCTGCTTCCTGCTCTGCTGTGGGGACAGGAAGCTGAGCTTGGACCCCAACACCTGCACACCGGTGTGGTAGGGAAGCCTTTATGTCTCCATGCAGGATGCCAGTGTGGTAGAGGAGCCTTCACATCTATGTCCCACACACAGTGTGAGTGTGAACTCCACACGTGGGTGGTCCTCAGTAGGGTGGGCTGGCACGCAGGTCTGGACTCAGGCTGCTGCTTCACTGCCTGAGTTAAGGACTCCCATGTCACACTGTCACACTGCCTTGGTGATGTCACGGGTCACAGTCCCCTGCATGCTGGGTTCCACCTGTGCACACACTCAGGCAGACATACCTGAAGACGCAGGTCAGCCTTGCTGACACACTCAGGCACTTCGGGCTTCACTCCCAAAGGCGACTAGGGCATGTCGGCCTATGTCCCTGTGGGCTGGCTGGCTGCTGGCCGGCTCCTGTTGCTCCACGTGGGGACCCTGTACCTGCCTCTCGTGGTTCCTTCAGCAGAACTCTTCCTCTTCCGATTGCTCCAGACACCCCGGAGTGTCCAATTCCTGCCTCTGTCCCCACAAGTTCACCTCTGGCTCTCCTGCCTGCTTCCTACTGCTGCGTCCCCTGACCCCATCGCCTGCATCCTAGAGAGCCATCTGTGTCCTGACGCCTCCCATTTCTCGGTGTGACCATGACTTGACTTCTTTCTCCTTGCATTTCATCTTCTACCTGGGTTTCACTTCAGTCTCCCCTTCCTATCTTCTGGTCTCCCCGAAAACCCAAGCTGCTGCAAGGGACAGAACAGTAGCCCTTCCACACCCACCCAGAAACTAAGTGCATGGCCTCACAGAGGGAGGGAGACTTCGTGGGCACAATCAAAGTTTGGATCTTAAGATGTGGTTGTCCTGAGCCACAGAGAGCCCTGAATCTGGTGCTGGCAGAGGGCCATGTAGAGACAGTCGCGGGTGGTCACGAGCCACCAGGAACTGGTAAAAGTTGGGATCAATCCTGTGCCACAGCCTCCAAGGATCCAGTGTGCCGCCCTTGTTGACCTTGGGCTTCTAGCCTCAGCTCTCAGAGGCTGGGCTGCTCTCAGGGGCTACCTGGCATGCAGCTCTTCCTTACGGCAGTGCCAGGAACTTGGCAGATGACTCTCAGGTCCCTGTCTCAGCAGCTTCAAGCCCCCTGGTGCCTGGCCAGGTCCTGTGCCTGCCAGGGGGCCATCCTCCTTGGTGCCCTCTGGAAGCCTGGCCTGGCTCTGCAGCCTGCCTCCCCGTGGGCATCACACCTCTCACTGAACAGGGACAAGGCACTGAAGTACCAACTCCATTTCCTTCTCTCTACCACAGATGTGTGTGCCTGGACACTTCAGGCCTGCTCCCTGCGCCCAAGACTGGGTCTCACCTTGACAAACCTCCCTTCTCTTGCAGCCCCTGCCCCCCAGCATTTAAGTTTAAACTCAGAACTCTCACAGACAGCTACTTCCAGGGCCACCTCTGTGTTGGCTGCTGTCCCAGTGTTCCATGGCTCCCTCTTGAAGAGCACCTGGCTGCCAAGTCCTGGCCAACTTCCTTCCTTGAGCCTGCTGTCTCTCAGGTGTGACCCTGACAGTATCCTGCTCCTTGCAGTTTCTCCTCAGAGTGTCTGCAGCTCACCACTGCCCCTTGTGGTGATTACTTTTGGGTATCTGTTTCTCTTCCAAGACTATGTGACTTTGGTGAGAACTGTCTGCAGTCATGACCCAGGTCTCTCCTGGAAAAATCAACTTCCCCAGCATGGGGTGCTGAGGGCTCCACTGGCACAAAGGTATGAAGAAAGGATCAGGTGGACAGACGGACTGGGGATAGGTGGATGGATAGAGGGGTTGATGATTGGGTAGATGGGCAGATAAATGGATTGCTGAGTGGGTGGATGGGTGGATGGATGAGTGAGTGGATGGATGGGTGGGTGGATGGATGGATGGATGGATGGATGGCTGGCTGGATGGATGGATGGATGGGAGGGTGGATGAATAAATGGACAGATGGGTAGATGAACTGATGGGTGGATGCCCATTTCCAGCTCAGGTATTCATCCTGAGTTTATTGTTCCTAGAACATGGGTGGATTTCTAGTCCAGCTGACTAAGGACATTGGCTTCAAGCTGCTCCTTCTGTGTCCCCTGAAGTTTTACTATTCTGTCGATCATTGACCACATGTCCAAGCAGGAAAATATCAGCATCAAATCTCCTGTTCCTTAAGACTTCAAGGCATTCTCAAATTCATGTCTTCCCCCACCCCATCCTCATGCCTTCCCCCACCCTCATCCCCATGCCTTCCCCCACCCCCATCCCCATGCCTTCTCCCACCCCCATCTCCATGCCTCCCCCACCCCCATCCTTATTGTCCACACGTTGACCACAGGCAAGGCTGGAACCGTTCTTCACATCACAAATGGTCCTTTCTCCCTGGACCTCAGTCTTCATTCACCATCCACCCCAGGGCCTCCCCATAGGTGCCAGACCGCCTCTGGGAATCTGAACCCAGATCCTGTACTTCCTGAGTGCCCCCTCTGATGGCAGCTTTGAGTTCAGTCTTCAGAGACAGCAGTATCTCTAGGCCAGCCAGCCCCTCCTTATCCCAGCACCCTGAGCACCCAGCTTTTAGACCAGAGTGTTTCACCAGTTGCCATCGGTGGTGTCACTGAGTTTCTGTCATATTCTCACCCCTTCACTGCAGCGACAGTGAGGTGAACACATACATGCATGTGCCCTTCTGACACAGCCCACTGAACACGAGGTGGAGTGGCCCCGTGGCACTCATGTGTGTGGATGGGTGCGTGAAAGCGTACGCCACTATGCCACAGCCCGCTGACCACTTTCTCTGCCGCAGTTTGGAATAAGAAGAACTCACGGGTTCCACCCAAGATCAGCAGGGTTGATGTAGAGTATGCCAGCCCGGGAGACGGTGGCTGGGGTGGCTGTCCTCAGGTGACTGATCTCGAACACCAGCCTCATGGTGCGATTCAAGGGGATTCGCTCATTGCTGGCCAAGGTGAGGACCTGGGGAGGCAGGGGCAGCCACTGAGGCAGGCACACACACCACACTGAACCCACGTCTCTCGGCTCTCCTTACCCCCAGCCCCCGCATGCCTGCCTGGCTCCTAGCCAACACAGACATCCCTACAAAACCCACAACTCTCCCCTCTATGGGAATCCTTCCGTGTCGTCTTCTACCCAGTTGTGAAGCCCTGTTTTTGAGACAGGGTCTTGCTATGCACCACAGGCAGGTCTTAAACTCATGATCCTCCTGCCTTGTCCTCCCCAGTGCTGAGAGGAATTGTTTTCTCCAGCCGCTTCTGGACTATTCTGGAGCCATCTCTACCTCCCAAGTGTGTTGCTATGATGTGCACCTGTGAGCTGGAGGATGGGCCCGCGCTTTATTCTGGCCACCACAGAAATACAGGCGGGCTCAGGAGCACATGGATCGGTGTCCTGATTGGACAACATCTCGTGGCAGGCGCTGTCTGCAGTTCATGACTTTCCGTGTGGACTTCCTGACAGACTCCCTCCCGGCCACCCTGCTCCGCCCTCTACTACCCCTAGCACTGCGTGTATGTTCCCACACCGTCCCTTCTCACGGTGGGAGTTCAGGGGTCACCCACCTTGTTGTCATCCATGACTGTGTTGAGGGACTCAATCCACATAGGATCTATGTCCCCATCCAGGACAATCCACTTGGGGCCATCGTGCGTGATGTTGGCCAGGTCCCGCATGATGGTTGAGAACAGGCCTGTAGGGAGGCAGGCTGGTGACACGCACGGTCGCGGCCGCGGGACTAAATGGCATGCCGGCCGCTCTGGAGCCTTCACTCCCTCATGCCCAGGTCGATCTGACCTTGGCCTTGCTCTCACTTTCCCAGAGGTGGCAGGTCCCCATTTAAAGGGACAACAGTGGTTTTCTTGCTCCTCGTGGTACTACGCACGCCTCTGCCCTTGCCTTCTTCTGACCCTCCCATCCCTTTCCACAGTTGACCCCTCTTTTGAGGCCCTTGTGGGCAGAGGCCCACCCTTCTCTTTCAGAGGCGCCCTGCCGGAGGCTGCCACACTCAGCGCGGCTCCATCTGTGGGTCTCCCTGAGGGAAGGGGGCTCTACTTGGAGTCTTGAGTCAGTTTCATGCCTGCTTCCTGCCTGCCTATGGTGCTGAAGCACTGCGCCCCGGGCACCCCAGCACTGGCTCCGTTATCTCTCCTGCAGTGGCGTGGACCTGCACGGGCTGTGATTCCTCCCAGGCCCAGGGAGCCTGCTGAGGTACCAGGCGGGGGCCTCAGAAAGCCTCGCTGCACTGAGCACAGCGACTGTCCTCGAGGTGATTCCTTACAGCCCGCCCCACCTACCATCTTTCCACTCCCTGGTCGCCGGGTTGATGATGCCAAACAGCTCGTCGCAGGTGACAGCCTTTGGGTCCAAGTCCACTGCCACCGGCTTCCTCTTCAGGTTCTGATAGGTCTTGTTGAGGGATTTGAGGACCTGGGAGGGTAGGAGTCGTTCACCGACTCAATGCCCACAGCACCTGTCCCAGAGCCTGGCACACAGTCCGCATGGGGCCACCCTCTCTGCAGCCCCAGGTGTGTTAGTGAACCGAGCAGCAGGTGCTGCTGAGTCTGTGTCCCCTGGACAGCGGCGCAGGCTGGGTGATGGGAGCTGACTTCACCCTACTGACCCCGGAGAGAGAGCCTGAGACTCTCCTGGGACCTAGAAAAGCATGGAAGCTCTGTGCTCGCTACACAAGTAATGCACTGAGAAAAGCAAAAGAAACTGAAGAAAACCGCTCATGACTTTCACTCAGAGAAATGGGTTTCAAGGGCACTCCAGGTTAGTGTGTGTGTGCTCACAAGTGTCCGTCATGTGTGCCAGAGGATAACCTTGAGTGTCACCTTCAGGAACGCCATCAACATCCTTCTGAGACAGGCTCTCACTGTGCCTGAGTTGAGCAGTTAGGCCAGCTAGGGCTGGTGGCCAGCAAGCCCCAGGGATTCTCCCGTCTCCGCCTCTCTAGTGCCCAGGCCTCCATGCTTGGCCCCTTATGTGGTTCTAGGGGCCGGGACTCTGCTTGTGAGGCAAGCGCTATACCAGCTGAGCTGTCCCCTGGTCCCTCTGTCTTCAGAAATGGGTCTTGGTAAGAGGCTAAGCATCCCACCCTGGAGGCGTGTGGTCAGACACTTGACTGGCTCAGAATATGCTAGAGTTACCGCCACTGGTGTCCCCCGGTGCCACCCTCCAGGGTTCACCATGGCCTCAAGCAATGCCAGGAGACAGGAGTATGTGTGTGTGGGAGCCTCGGGGAGGCAGGTGGGATGTATGGGTGGCAGGTGACGGGGTGGAGTCGGGGGAGGGGGACAACAGGCAGATGCTGGTGACGTGCCTGGGATTTGCCGCTGCCTGCGTTCCCAATGACAAACACCGAGTGTCGAACTTGAAGCAGCTCCTCCAGCTGCACAACCTTCAGCACGAAGCTGTCCTCCGCCTGCAGCTTGAGCTCCACAATGCTCTGCTTGATGATCTGGGGGACAACACAGGAAGATGGCCTTTGGTGTGGATGAGCCTCCAAGCGTTGACATTAATGTCACCCAGAGCCCCAACCCCAGATCCTTCTGTGACCCTCAGAGTTCTGAAACCCAGGACTGGCTGGGGAGCAGGAAGCAGTTCATGGCCCCAGGATCCTTGTAGCAAAGATCAGGGTGGATGGAGATGGGGGGAAGGCGAGAATTACCTTCTCAAAATTCAGGTCTCGCTTCCGGGGCACGTCCAGAGCGGGGAAGAGGTCCCCGATCAGCCCCATGAACACGGGCAAGTCATCAGTCACAATCTTGGGGATATTGAAGTCCCTCAGCGCCCTCATGAGCACCTGGTCCTCTGCCCGGGTTGGGTCCCCCCTCTTCAAGGAGCCGGCCACCACCAGCACAGACTTGATGGCCCGCAGGCCCCAGTCATAGTGATCCTGTCGGGGTGGGAACAGGGATATGAACACACCTTCCTATGGTGGCCAGCTGGCAATTCCAGGCTCAGAGTGGATCTCAGGGCTAGGGAAGGTAGAAACAGAAGTGTTGGGCCCCCTGAGACTTGACCAGGATTCCTCAGGAACTGGAAGGACACACCTGTTTGGAGAGCAGCTCTTTGCACAGGGTGTAGAGGGTGATGAACTTCCGGGCCAGCAGGCGGGCTTCCAGGAAGCCCTCGGCCACCAGCATGATCTCACAGATCAACTCGAAGTCGGGCACCACCATTGCACAGGGCCTGGGCGGGGGGGTGAGCAAGCAGCTGTCTCTCCCCGCTTTGGCTCCCCTGGCCCCTCGGCGGCCACCTGTCCCTCTTCCCCTGGAGTGTGTGTCTCTGCCAGGCAACCTGGGCACGTATAACTGGGTTCCAGCCTTCCCCCATGCTTCCTCACACATCCAGGTCAGGAAGCTCCAGACCTCACGCCTGCTCTTACCGGAATCCTCACGGACAGAAGCATCTCAGCAGGGGAACGGCCCTCACTCAGGGAGCCCCAGGGCTTCTGATGGACCTGCCTGCCTTCTTGCCAGCCCTACTCCTCTTGGGAGCTAGCCTGGGGCTCCTCCACCTTCACTTACTCCCCAGCCCTGACACTGCTAGCTCTCCCCCCCCCCCTTTACCTGAACAGGGCCTTCAGGTTCTCAGGCAGCTCTGTGCGTCCGGCGTAGCCAGGATTCATGGTGATGAAGATGCCCACGGTGGGGATGAGGCTTATTATCTCACCCAGGAAGTTAAACTTCTTTTTCTTGGCCCGAATTGCATCTTGGACACACTTTACCTAGACAATTGATATGCAGACACACACCAGCATGGAACCGTTTGTGTGTGCAAATGTGCGCATGCATGTGTGTTGGTATGCACGTACACGAAAGACAGATAGCAATGGGTGTCCCTCCTCTGTTGCTCTACAGTTCGCTGTTTTTGAGACAGTGTCTCTCGTTGAATGTGGAGCTCACCAGTCGACTGGACTGGCTGCCAGAGAGTCCCAGGGCTCCTCCCACCTCCCCCTGCATGGCACTGTGTTTACACACCTTGCATCTAATTCTGTTTGTGTTTTGAAACAAGGTCTCACTATGTAGCCCAGGCTGGCCTCAAACTCAAGAGATCTGCTTCCCTCTGCCTTCTGAGTTGTGGAATTAAAGGCATGGGCGACCATACCTGGCAACATCTGCCCTCCCCCTTTAAAATATTTATGTGTATGTTTGCATCTGTATGTACACGTATATTTGGCTGCCCAAAGAAGCCAGAAGAGGATGTTGGATTCCCCAAAGCTGGCACGGGTGTAGGGAACCGAACTCGGGTCCTCTGAAAGAATAGGTGTGCTTAACCTCCAAGCCATCTCTCCAGGCCCCACATCTGGCCTTTTATATCATGAGTTCTGGGAATCAAGCTCAGGTCTCTATTGGTTTATGCGGCAAGCACTTTACTGGCGGGACTATTGCCCCCCTGTACCCCCACTCCAGTTACAGGACCCTTTACTGACGGGACTGTCGCCTACCTCTGCACCCCACTCCAGTTACAGGACCCTTTACTGATGGGACTATAGCCCCCCCTGCACCCAACTCCAGTTACAGAACCCTTTACTGGTGAGACTATCGCCCCCCCCGGTACCCCCACTCCAGTTACAGGACCTGGCAGCTGTGACCAGCAATGCCCTCACACTGTCACTGCCCATGGTTCCTGCCGGTGCTGCCCTGTGCGCTGTGATCCTGCCACTCATGGGTGTTATATAGAAGACTTCGGGGGAAGGAAGGCTTTTGTCTCAAGAGTGCCCTCTGGTCATGACCATGGCTGAATTCTGTCAATTTTCTGATGAGAACCCACCAGAGCCCCGTTAGAATCTGTAGCCAAGAGTCTCTGAGGCCACCTCCTGCTCATCAAGTCGGAGGCGTTTGGTCTGTGCTTGGGATTTTAGAGAAACCTACAGGACGCAGATGCAATACATAAAATCACCACTTGAGGGAGCTCGCAGCTTGTGAGCGAAATCTCTTGGCCATCAGCTCCTTTGCCCAGCACACAGCTTGCTGGCCTAGTCTTGCTAGGTAGGTAGTGGTGTGTGGGTCATGACGGAGCCCACCGGGCTCACACCTGGGCAGGACTAGAGGGCAAGAACTGGGAGCATCTCCTGCTGCCAGAACCTTCCCAGCATTCTGTTCCCAGGTCTTTCATGCCCACAAACAAAGCATGCTCCCTGGAACGCTCTAGGGTTTGTTCCCTGACTTGGGAGTGGGGCAGAGCTTTGGGTGCATACTGGGTCGGGGCTGGTAGTTAAGCCCGAAAGAGGAGGGTAGAGGAGCGGCTACCACTTTGGCAAAATCAGTTGGCCTTTCTCAGACTGGGGAATGGGGAGCTGCCGAGAGCTCTGGAGGTAAGGCTCCCCCAGGTTGTGGGTCCTCTCTCCCCCGCTGCACCCCTGCGTGGGTGGTCAGGAACCCTGCCCCCTGCCTGCCCCACTGGCTTTTCCTACTGAAATCCCAACAGGATTAGCAGCTGCTTCTGCTACAAAGCACTGGCTTGTCATTGGGTTGGTGGGTGAAACCTGGGTGCCTGGACCTTCATCCGACTCACTTTTCTTAGGTTAATTCTCTTTGGTGGTCAACTTCTGTGCTAGGGACTACAGGCTTGAAGGACCAACGTCTTATGACAAGACTGGAAACTCCACCCCCAGGACCCCTTCCTGTGTAACCTTGGAGCTCTTGTGTAACTTCCGCTGCCTGCACACCCCCACCCCACCCAGGATAAGAACAATGTCCCTCATCTTCCTTTCCCGTTTCCCACCATTCCTTCTTCTGTCTGGGTTTGGGACAAGTAGCTAGGCCTGGCTTCTCAGGACCTCCAAAGCGGGGCCTCTGGCCTAGGGCTCCAGAGATGGGATTGCAAGTTGACCTGGGACTGGAGGCCAGCCTCAGCTGACCACAGCGCCCACTGTTTCTCCAGCCTATCGGGCACCAGGGGCTCCTATCTGAAATGTGATGCTGGCCATCCAACACGCATGGCAGGGCCGTGCAGGTGAGTCTAAAAGCTGGGGGTGCTGGCATAGCCTTTCCCACCCCATTTGAGGACCCTGCTCCTTTTTGTCTTGCCTTGGATTCCCCACCGCTGTCCTGTGCCCTGCTAGGGAATTCCCTAGACATAGGGCCACGCTTTCCCCACCCACTCCTGGCCTGTTAGTCACCTCTGCCCCCTCCCCAGGTTCTTCGAAGCCCAGCTCCACCGATTCCTCCTGTGCTAAAGCACCTCGCTGTCCTCTCTCTCCACTGTCAGGCTCAGTGGTCTGGCCCGGGTCACCTCCTCACCGAACTTAAGCTTAGGTAAGGGTTTCTCTACCCTTGGATATCTACTGAATACACTGTAACCAACCGAGGCCTAAAGACACTGTAACTTAATTCTTGAAGCACATGGCTAAGTCACAGGCATGTCCATTGCAGGCAGCCAACTATTGTTCAAACCATGTCCGGGTAAGACAGAGCCAACTGTGACCAACCCAGCTGCTCTATGCCGCGGTCAGTCACTCCCTTTCCCCAGACTGTAGACACAGAGTGCTTACGTGGTGGGATGGTACATTCTGGACCACTTGGGTTTAGCCTGCTGCCCGACTGTACAATCAAATCACAAAGGTGACTAAGGGTTATAAAATATCCTCTCTCTCTCTTTTCAAAACAAAGATTCAATCTATAGTCCTGGCTAACCTGGAGTTTGTTGCATAGACCAGTCTGGCCTTGAACTTGTGGCGATCCTCCTGGCTTTGCATCCCAAAGTGGCAGGGATTATAGGCATGTGCTACCACACCCAAGGTAATTTTCTATGTTAACATCCCCAAGCAGTATCTGTTACTCCTCCCTGTCTCCCTTGGCACAGGGGCTACCATCTCTGACTCTATTTCCTCTGTGTGTAAACTACTGAGGGCCCCTGGGAACCAGGGCAGGAGTTGGTCCGAGGCATCTTTGTGTCATCCCATTGCTCAGACCCCAGCTGTCGGGGTGGACAGACAGGAGGGTCTCCGGTGTCTCAGATGCCATGAAAGCTGGGCAAAGCTCAGGCCCCTCCATTGACCCACAGACCGAGCAGAAGGGCCCTACCTGCACAGCAATCACAGACAAGACCTCCACGGAGATCCGGTTAAACTCATCAAAGCAGCCCCAGGCTCCCGTCTGGGCCAGGCCCTTGTAGATGTTTCCACAGGACTACAACAAAGGGAAAGACATGTCAGGGGGAGGGAGTGTCTTAGCAGGTTCCAGTCTTAGCACACTCCCGTGGCATCTAGCACAGGCCTGGGGACAGCATCCTTTCACGCCTGACCCATCTACAGTGCGGTCCCGGCATTTCTCTAAGCAAAAGGCTCAGGCAGAGGCACGGCTAGAAATTCCTCAGCGGCTCCTCCCTTCACCTTCTCATTTTATGCATGAAGGAAGGATCCTCCAAGGTGGGCCGGGGCCACCAGCTCCTGGAGGACCTGTCCCTGTGAGTGTGCCACTCTGTCTCCTGCAGGGTAATCAACACAGCCACGGAATCCAAACAGAAATCCCTCGTCGGGTCACCACCCTCACTTTTCTAGGGCCTGTGAGGGGGGTGTGAGGGTATGACCGTCAGTCAGAGGGGTCATGGGCATTGTTCTCAGCCTCAGGATGGGACCCGTAGGCTGTGGGACCCTCCCAAGGGGAGAGAGTCCCCTGAAGACTGAGGGCCCCCACACCCCTCCTGTTACCACTGGGGCCTCTCCCCTCCCATTCAGTTCTCTGAGTTGACATGACCCCGAAGTTTCCGTGCTTGATAGGAGGGACCCCCCATCTCTTGTATCTTTCAGAGTCCATCAGGACACTATATTCTCTATGGTCTCTCTAATCATTGGGGCAATGGTGGTCATGAGAGGGGTCCCTCCAGGACACATGGTGCTGAGACTCCTACCTCCAAAAGGGGGTGCTGGCAGGGCATTCTGAATGCCTAGTCACTGTCCCCAGGATTCTGTCTGTGGGGTCCACATACCTTGTAGTCCATCTGCTCGGAGCAGTTGAAGACGTACACCATGGTGCCCAAGGCTCTGCCCAGGTCCTTGGTTGTCTCAGTCTTGCCTGTGCCAGCCGGGCCTGCAGGGGCTCCGCCCATGATCAGGTGGAGAGACTGCGTGAGGGTGATGTAGCACCTGCCAAGG
Organism: Ondatra zibethicus; assembly: GCA_004026605.1. Taxonomy (NCBI): domain Eukaryota; kingdom Metazoa; phylum Chordata; class Mammalia; order Rodentia; family Cricetidae; genus Ondatra; species Ondatra zibethicus. The sequence continues at coordinate 65,029 of PVIU01006268.1, read as the reverse complement.
ACCTCCAGTCACCTGTGGCACTGTGACCCTAGGGCCTGCTCCTCACTGTGACACTGTGACCCCAGGGCCCGCTCCACACTGTGGCACTGTGACCCCAGGCCTGCTCCACACTGTGACACTGTGACCCCAGGGTCCACTCCACACTGTGACACTGTGACCCCAGGGCCACTCCACACTGTGGCACTGTGACCCCAGGCCTGCTCCGCACGGTGACACTGTGACCCCAGGGCCACTCCACACTGTGGCACTGTGACCCCAAGCCCCTTCCACTGTGACCCCAGGGCCAATTTTTTTTTAACTGTGGTGCTATTGTATTTGCTCAGCCCCTGAAGGACAAAAGGCAGAGAGCAGGAACACTGCGACGTGACTGAGGGACCGGTATGGCACAGGCATGGCCCTCCTGTGGATTTGGGCAGTGGGCCCTCTGGACTCTTCAGACACGGTTTCTAGGCTGAGTGCGGTTATTCTCCTATAATTTACTCAACGCTCACGCACGTGTGGGGATTGATATGCCGCGCTCCCTGCTTTGAAGACCTCAGAGAGCTGAAGTCACTAACTCCCAAGAGGACATGGTCAGTATCAGACCAAGGTCTCACAGTCTTAAGCTGCCTCCTGCCCCTGGAGTCTGGGCTGGATCATAAGCCCAGGACCTCCTTGCCCAGATGTGGGTTCTCCTAGCCTCAGAGCTAAGTGTGGGAAGAACTGTGGGGAAGGGGTCCAGGGGGTATGTGGTGAGGAGGGAAGGGTGCCGGGTGCTCGCCTGTCTGTGAGCGGGGTGATGACCAGCCGCGGGGTGTTGCCCAGGTACTCGTAGGAGTACTGGATCTGGGCATCGCAGATGTTGGCGAAGCAATGCCTCTTCTCCTCGTCCCAGCGGTGTCGGAGCTGTGACTGCCAGGTGAAGGCCTGTGAGCTCTCCACCTGCAGAAGGACGTTGCGGGTGTCTTGGCTCCAGGCCAGTCCCTGGGGCTCCCCTCTTGATCCTATATATAACTGTTCTCACACCCCGGGCTGCAGCCTGTTACAAATAGGAACACCTTCTGCAGTTGGGGAGTTGGCCGCGTCGGTACAGAAGTTGCTGAGAGTCTAAGACACCTGAGTTCAATCTCCAGGACCCGTGTAACGTGGAGTCAGCCAATGTGACGCTGTGTGCTTGTAATCTCAGTGCTGTGGAGGTGGGTGTAGGAGGACCCCTGGGGCTCCTTGGCCAGCCCGTCTCACTTGCTCCCTGAGTTCCAGGCCAATGTAAGAGACCCTGTCTCCAAAAAGGAGGTAGACGGTGCCCTCTGGCCCCCACAGGTACACACACACACATACACATGCATCTGCACACACATGAACACACATGAAAGAATGGAAACTTGACCTACTCATCTGACCTCTATGGATTGTGTGTGTGTGTGTGTGTGTGTGTGTGTGTGTGTGTGAAGGACTGCAACTTCCTCCTCCGTCACCTCCCTGGGAGGATGAGATGGCAGAGGCTGGAGTCCTCCAGTGTATGGCCAGCCCCAATCCCAGTTCCCAGGCCTCCCTAGCCCCCCCGGGGACAGGCGTGCTCCTGCCTTGGCGGTGATCATTTTGGCCACTACGTCCCGGGCGTGCACGTCAATGGTGCAGATGGTCATGATCTTCATCCTGTCACCAGCGCTGAGATTTCCGATGAGCAGCGTGATCAGCGCATTCAGCTGGCTGATCTGCGGAAAGGGACGGGCCTTGCTGGGACCCTGGCTGGCAGCCACCACCCTCTGGGGACCGTTGGGCTGGATGCCCGGGCTGTGGGGTGTCACAGAGAATTCCCCCACCCCCGCGTGTGTGTACAAGTTCACCAGCCCTTATTTACCACAATGAAAAAATGGAAAAGTTCCTTTCCTCCAAGGTGGAGATACCATGGGGCCCCTGAGAAGGAGGAGCATGTGCATTCAGTAAGAACAGCTCCCTGGGGGCTGGAGAGATGGCTCAGCAGTGTTAAGAGAACTGGGTGTTCAGCCAAAGGACTCGGGTTCAATTCCCAGCACCCACATGGCAGCTTACAACTGTCTGTAAGTTCCAGTTCTAGGGAGTCAGATGCTAATGCACATAAAATTAAAAACAAAAAATAACAGCTTCCTGTTCCTGTAAAGCCGGCATAATGGATCAAACTACACACAACGGAGGGTCTGAAGCAACAAGAGAAAATGTTGACCGTGGCCCTGGCGAGATGGCGAGATGGGGCAGCCAGGCGAGTGCTTTAGGGTGCTCATAAGGAAGTGAGGCCTGGTGGCCCCTGCTTGTTATCCCAGAGCCAGGGAGGCAGAGACTGGGTGATCCTTAGGGCTCACTGGCCTCATGGGCAAGCTTCAGACCCTGACCCAAATATAAGGTGGACAGCTTCCTAAGGAACCAGCCAAGGTTCTCTCTCTCTCTCTCTCTCTCTCTCTCTTTCTCCCTCTCTCTCTCTCTCTCTCTCTCTCTCAGCTTCTAAGATCTGCCCAATTATATTAAGGGGAAAAAGGGTACTGCCAAGATGGCTCAGCAAATAAAGGTGCCTGCCATCAAGCCTGACGACCAGAGTTCGATTCCTGGAAGCAGAACAGACCTCCACAAGCTGTCCTCTGACCTCCTCATACATACTGGGGTGCACATGTGTACACAAACACACACACACACTCTCTCTCTCTCTCTCCCACACACATACACACAAATAAGAGAATCCAGTGTTGGTATCTGATTCCTGGGGGAGATGCTGAGTTCTGTACTCCTGAGGTTGATACTGAATTGTTTCATGATTGCTTCTGACCCACACAGACGATGAACACAGTGAACACCTGGAGAAGGGACCCGATTTGATACAAGTTGGAGACATTTGAAAGAGAGAGCCTCCGCTGAGAAAATGCCCACACCAGAGTAGCCTGTGGGCAAGCCCGTGGTTCATTTTCTTAATTGGTGATTGATGCCAGAGGGCCCAGCCTGCGGTAGGTGCCGCCACCCCTGGGAAAGTGGTCCTGGGCAGCGTGAGAGAGCAGGCTGAGCAAGCCTTGGGGAGCAAGCCCGGAAGTAGCATCCTCCATGGCCTCTGCGTCCGTTGCTGCCCTGACTTCCTTGGCTGATGGACTACAAACTGTAAGCTGAATTGAACCCTTTCCTCCCAAGTTGCTTTTGGTCATGGGGTCTTATCACAGCAGTAGAAACCCTAGTTAATCCAAGGAGCTCCTGGCTACTGCCTGGCAGTTACAGGGCCCCAGGGTTCTCGCACCTGCTTTTTGTTGTAGTCTTTGATGGCATTTTCGTACCCTTCCTCCAGCCTCGCAAATGCCAGGCCCACCTCAGTCGTCCACCAGATCTGTGTGCACGTTAGCGCCACCTGGAAATGACGCAGGGCGTGAGAAACCGTTCTTTATGGATGGTGAGATGAGGGCATAGTCGGGCAGTGGTGGCACACGCCTTTAGTCCCAGCACTCAGGAAGCAGAGGTAAATGGGTCTCTGAGTTGGAGGCTAGCCTGGTCTACAGAGTGAGTTCCAGGGATACATGGAGAACTGTCTTGAAACTCCTTAATCCTAACCCACCCCCAAGATAAAAGAAAAAGATGACATCATGAGGCTGAGCAGACGGCTCAGTGGTTAAGAGCACCGACTGCTCTTCCAGAGGACCTGAGTTTGATTCCCAGGACCTACATAGACATTCACAACCATCTCCAGTTCCGGGAGATCTGATGCCCTCTTCTGGCCTCCACAGGCACTGCACACAAGCAGTGCACTTACATATACACAGGCAAAACATCCATACACGTAAAAGGAAAAAATTCCTTTAAAAGACCTCATGCCAAACAGATAAACCTATTCTCAACAGACAGAGAGGGTAAGCTGGGGCCTTGGAGCCACAAGAAGGTCCCCTGTGGAGCTGCACTGCGGTGGGTCCCAACCACGTCAGACCTGGGCTGGGTAGTCAAAGATCCATTGTTCCCTCGGCTTCTCCTCATACGTCACTACAGCTTCTGGAATTTCGTGGCGCAGTGTGGCACACATTCGGTCGAGCACCCGATTCAGCCACACTTCCACCTGGGGGAAGACCTCACGTTGACCTGGCAGCCCCTCCCCCCACCAGGTCTCATCCCAGTGATCTGCATACCATATATACTTAGCAGCCCAAGACCCTGCCTGTCCGGGCCTTCACACATTCCTTTCTCAACAGATCAGCTGGCCACCTAGGACCTCCACTGTGGTGAGCTTCAGTCTCACCCCTTTCTAGACAGAACCACCAATCCTTTGATCTGTGGCTAGCTAGTAACTCCCTTCCTGTGATCAAAAGCATTCTGGATCTAGAAGCAGTGCATGGGTCCAGTGTGGTCCAGCTTTGGGAGCATGGGCAGTGCGCCAGAATGTATCTCTCAGTCAACTTTTAGGGAAAATCCCATTAACTTTCTCATGGGTTTACGTGATTGGGCATGCACATGATCAAAATCAGGGACTTGCAGAAGGATGTATGCAGTGAGCAACAGACTACAGAACCCAAGCCTCTCAATTAAAGGAGAACCCCCCCCACCTCCACCAACTCCTCCACCAACTGGATCCACAAAAGGAAGTGGTGGACACAGCCAGGGCCCTGAGGCATCCATCTGAGCACCCACTGCCCTTACCGCGTATCGACTCGACACCTCTGCTTTGCTTCTTAATAACACCCCTCCCTGTACCCCGGCTGCTTTACTACCTGTGTGAGCTTCTTCAACTCTTTGAACAAGACGCCAAGAATTTGGAAGTTTAGTCCGGGCCATGACCACCAATAACATGCTTGTCAGGGGCAGAAATGCTAAGGTTTTCACCGAGCAGCAAAATGGCCCACCTGGGCCAGTGAGATGGCACAGTGGGTAGAGGCCCTTGCTGCATGAGCCCGGGGACAGGTTCAGTCCTCAGAATCCACATAAAAGTGGAAGGAGAGGACCAAGTACACAAGGCTGCCTTCCAGCCTCTGCGTGAGTCCCGTGACACACTTGCTCGCGCGCACACACACACACACACACACACACACACACACACACAATGATAGTAAGATAAAGTGTAAAAAAAAAAAGTCCCCCCCAATGCCGACCGACTTAAAAGTCACATTAGTAAGCCAACAATACCTTTGCAAAGACTTGTAGAGTATACAATTATCCCTAAATCAGAGAAGGGAGCAGGCAGGCATCCAGAGGAAAGTCTGTCTTAATGGGAGCCCAACTACCTTGCTCCCTCCTGGGGCCCTGGACTCATTCCCAGCAGCACAGCCCTCCACGACTGCACCTGGATGGGGGGATAGGGTCCTCAAGGGGAGGGTGGACTGTCTTTTCTAGTTCTCATTACCATGAGGGGACCTTGCCCCCAAGAGGAGACCTTGCTGTAGGAAGGAGACCTTGAGTAGGACGCTTGCTGTCAGCAGAACCAGGCAGTCCAAGTGTGGGCGACAGGCTTGCTGGGAAGAACCAGGACCTCAAGATTGCTCCGAACCCACTGAAGCACCACGGCCACTTCCTGTGACAGGGGCTAGGGACTGGCAGTGCAGAGAGCACAGCCCCATTCTGCACAAACCATAACAACTTAATGAGACGGGCAAGCTTGTCCCTTCCCGCTTCCTTTGCCCCTTAGATGCAGGCCACACCCTGCAGGAAGGCTGTTTGGTAAAGTCTCCGAGTGGGGACCAGGGAGATGGCTCGGCAGACAAAGGTGCTCGCTGCCTGGCCTGACAAATTGAGTTCAGTCTCTGGGGCCAACACGGTGGAAGGAGAGAGAGAACTGATTCCTAGAAGTTGGCCTCTGACCTCCACTTGCAAACCATGACACAGGCACTCCACACAAATAAACACATTTATAAGTCAGATAGAAAAGACCCCCCCCCCCCAGCATTTTCTTGAGAGGTAGAAGAGAGGAATGCACAGTCTGTCCCCTCCCCGCAGCCTCACCGCCTGACGGGCAGGCTCACCTGGCCCGAGAGGTCACACTCTTTATCAAAGTCCACGAACTCGTCCTCCTTGCTGTACATCCCCAGCCCAAACTTGAGCGGTTTCCCATCAGCGCCCAGACGGAACTTGAGCTTACACAGACTGTCGAAGAGCTTGGACAGGTGGCGGCTCACCTGGGGGGAAGGACCCTGGAGTTGCCGATGGCTCCGGGCTCCCTGCAGTGGGTTTAAGCCTTCTCTTTTCCACCCTTTCTCTTCCATCGTGGGGATATCTGCCCCATCTTTGATGGATGCTGAGTGTGGCTCAGGTGACCACAGACATCGGCCAGAACCAGCCTTGGGCAGGACACAGTTACCAGAGCCTCTGCTGAGGTTCCTGGCATGCACCCTTTTCCGTTCCTGGCCTATAGTTTTATATTTGAAAAGAAACACGACCATTTCTCTCCCCCTAGTACACAATCCTTTCTTCTCAAGGAGCCCTGGGAACTGTCTTCCTAGATTTCAGGGTGTGCACCGGGGCAAAGCTTATGAGGACCACAAGGAGAACAGCTCAGTGTGTCTTCCAGGTGCCCACGAAGCTCCCCCACCCCCTGCAACTTCTCATTCATTCCACAGAAGGAAAACAAGCAGAGATGGGTCAGCTGACTTGCCCAAAGCTGCACCGTGTTCAGAGTGCACAGTGAGTTTGTCCTCCGGCCCAGGGCTCCTAGATGCAGGGGTTCACACAGCTGGGGCCCTGCCTACCTCCACGGGGTCATTTCCATTGGAAAGAATATCCAGCAGGTCAGCCGAGGAGACAAAATAGAACCTTGGGAAGGCCAGTCTCTTTGTCTCCAGATATTCAGCCAAGGCCTTTTCACACACGGCCAAGCTAAGAGGGAGGAGGAAGAAGAAGGGGCCCGCTGGTCTTTCTCTGCAGGGCTCTCGGCCAGATAACTCACTCTCTCAGATAACTGAAGGCCCAGACCGGGACGAACTCAGCCTTTTCTCCACAGACCCGGACGAACTCAGAAACTCTAGCCAGATGCCCTCACTCCCCACCAGCTCTGACCACCTCCCAGCTCCTCATCCACCTCAGTGATGGAATGTCCTTAGTCTAAGACCCGTGCCTTTGCACAGCTGGTGGCACAAGACTGTGCTCCAACGACACCTCAGCTGGACGTATGGGGACTTACCTCTTTTTCAGCATCTCCAGTTTATCATAGAGACCCGGTTTGTTGGTGGCTTCCACCACATTCGGTGTCTTCACAGCATCTGCCATCAAGGCCTGGAAGGAGAAGGGGAGGACAGAGGTGTCAGGGCCCATCTTGTCCACAGTGGCCGCTGCTGGGAACACCCAGCGGCTGAGCTCGCCTTGAACTCCTGGTCGATGCTGTCAAAGCGCTTGGAGTCCTCTGGGAGCTGGGCTCTGATGTCTTCGGAGCCAATGAAGATGCTCTCCAGGTGGCTCCAGGTTCTTTGGACCTCAAACCAGATAGAGATGACAGAGTCTGCCGTGGACAGCTTCTGCTGCCAGCTGGTCACCTCCTTCAGGAAGTGGGACAGGTACTTGGACATCATCAGGTTCTGCAGCTGCACCTGGTTGTCCTCCAGGGTCTCCACCAGCACCTCATCCGACTTGAGCATCATGGTGCCCGTTCGCGGGTGCGGCTCGTGCTCGAATTCCATGGTGGTCCAGGTACTGTCCAAGGTTTTCAGGATCTTTCAGGGCGACAGAAACAGAGAGCGTTTTGAATGCAAAGCGTAACCCACAGGCTCATTGTGTCTTGCGCACTTGATCCCTACCCAGTGCTGCAGTTTGGGAAGGTCGTGCAACCTTTAGGAAGCTTCCTGCCGCCTTGCCTTCCTCCAGGAGGGACTGCGCACCGCCCCCCACGTAAGCCAGAATAAAGTCTTCCTTAAGATGCCCATCAGTCATTTTGTCAAAAAACGGCCAATTCAAAGCATCGAACATCTGGGTGGTGAGCTCAGGAGGGATCCAAGCACCTGGGGCTCGGAATAAAGCTAGGGGGCGCACTGACTTTCTGGGCTGAAGGTGTTTTTGAAACGGCAGGTGTTAAGTTCACACCAACCTCCACCCTGTTTTGGGGTTTTGAGACAGGGCCTTACTATGCAGCCCTAGCCAGCCTCCAATTCACAGAGATCCATCTGTCTGTCTCCTGGGTGCTGGGATTAAAGGCGTGTGTCAGCTACTTATGGATATGTGAATGTGCACCCATGTGTGCACATGTATGTGTACATGCTGGATGCCCATGGTGGCCAGAAGAGAGCACCAGATCCCTTGGAGCTGGAGTCACAGGCAGCTGTGAGCCACCTGCTGTGGGGGATGGGATCTGCATCCCGGTTCTCTGATAGAGCAGTAAGCGCTCTTTACTGTTGCCCATGTCTGCAATTCCCCCCACCCTGAATCAGGGGATTCGTTCCCAGGTGAGTGATGCCCCGGAGTCTCCTCATAGTGTACTGTTGTGTACGCTATGTTTGGAGAGAACACAGCCAGGAGCACCAGGGATGGGGCTATTTGAAGACACTGAGCTCTGTAGGTAGTGGATGACTTTTCTGTCTCTGAGCTCTCAAGCATCTAGACATCCCAGAGCCAGAGGCTGAGGGCTGAGGTCTGAGGTCACCGAGCCTATCAGAGTCCCAGGATCCTCTGCAGAGAAGAACACAGCTTTGGTGCCCACCTTCTCCATCCCCGACTCCTTCACGGCCTTGTCCACAATGTTGCGGACCTCGTCTTCGTACTTGTGGAGGTTCAGCTGCAGCAGGTCTGCCAGGGTGGTCTCCTCTGACATCTCAAACTTCACCTAGGGGAGAAAACAGGCATGCTTCATGTGAGGCCAGGCATCCTGCAGTGGCAGGAAGTGGGCCTCTCAGAGAAGCCTTGGCCACTGGGCTACGCTGTGATCTGTGACTCAGGGGCTCCGTACTCAGGCGGGTTCCTTCTCCAAGCCTCGCTGCTTTTCCTATAAAGCCATGTAAACCACAGAACCCTCTGGAGTGGGGGTAAAAAGTGCACACGCAATCCCCGAACACATGCTCACTTAGGATCTCAGGGCATGACCCACAGATTGTGAGGACCTCAGGATGAGGTTGTCCCGGATCACTAGGTGCACCCTACGTCAGGTGACAGAAGGAAGAATTGAGGCTCCCAGTCACAGCTGGAGGAGGCCACAGAAACGGAGGCAGACGATGGAGCCCTGGAAGCTGAGAGCGGCACCCTGGTTCTGGAGCCTCCTTCCTGACATTTTCAGATCTGGGAGGGCATGGCTTTGTTGCTGAAGCGCCCACCCTGGCAGAGCAGCCCGGGAAAAAGTCCATCCCACACGGAGCTTCTGGGTGACTGGCAAGTTACTGGTTCTCCACGAACACAACAATACGCTGCCATCACCCCACTGCTATGGTTTGGATCCTCAGGGACACCCCAAAGCCCATGCGTCAAAGGCTTAGTTTCCAGCCCAAGGTGCTAGAAGAAATGGTGGGACATTTAGGAGGTGGGATCTAGCAGGGAGAAGTAAGGCCACTGCAGGTATGCCCTCGAAGGGACACTGATGGATAGGTTCCTTCCTCTCTTGCTGCTACCTGGACACAGGTGGTGAGCAGCCCTGCTATCCTGTACCCCTGCCATGGATGATATCACCACAGTCCCCGAACTGCAGGACCAAAGTACCATGGGGACAATCTCTGACTGTGACTCAGAGTAAACCCTTTCTCCTTTTACGATGGCCACGGGGGCTTTGCCGCCGCAGCGGATCTGCTCTGTCCTCTGTGCACCCTCACATCCCCTAGTTGACATTATCACGGTCAAGACAGCCTTCCGAGGGTGGACTCGGAGCCAAGCAACGGCAGGCTCACCCTCGGATGGCTCTGACACCTGTTGACCATGTTTAGGGAAGCACCCACCACGTCCCACCACGCCCTTAGATGTTCCTCTCAGCTTCCAGTGGGGTATTTTACTCGTATTGACATTTATTCTTTTTGAGATAGTGTCTCACTACACAACCCAGGCTGGCCCTGGACTCTTAATCCTTTTGCCTCAGCCTCTCCAGTGTTGGGATTGCTGGCACAGGTTGCCTTCCTGATTCTGCCCTTGGTTGTTTGCTCGAAGCCGGACATCAATTTATCAAGGTACCCTGGGTCCCTAGGAGCCACCCAAAGTGACTCTAGGCCTCATTCTCTAAGCAAGGGCCCTGGAGGTTATTCTGTCCCCCAAATCTGTGTGCCCCCACACCTCCCAGACCTTACTCTGTGGTCTTACAACTTCTCTAAAACATGCCTGCTGAAAAGGACACAGTCAACAAGACAAAATGACAGCCTACAGAATGGGAAAAGATCTTCACTAACCCCACATCAGACAGAGGGCTGATCTCCAAAATATACAAAGAACTCAAGAAATTGGACACCAAAAGATCACATAATCGAATAAAAAAAAATGGAGTACAGACCTAAACAGAGAACTCTCAACAGAGGAATCTAAAACGGCTGAAAGACACTTAAGGAAATGTTCAACATCCTTAGTCATCAGAGAAATGCAAATCAAAACAACTCTAAGATTCCATCTTACACCTGTAAGAATGGCCAAGATCAAAAACACTGATGACAACTTATGCTGGAGAGGTTGTGGGGAAAAGGGAACACTCCTGCATTGCTGGTGGGAATGCAAGCTGGTACAACCCCCTTGGATGTCAGTGTGGCGATTTCTCAGGAAATTAGGAAACAACCTTCCTCAATACCCAGTAATACCACTTTTGGGTATATATCCAAAGGATGCTCAATTGTGCCACAAGGACATGTGCTCAACTATGTTCATAGCAGCTTTATTTGTCATAGCCAGAAACTGGAAACAACCTAAATGCCCCTCGACTGAAGAACGGATAAGGAAAATCTGGTACATTTACACAATGGAGTACTACACAGCAGAACAAAATAACGACATCTTGAATTTTGCAGGAAAATGGATAGAGCTAGAAAGCATCATTTTGAGTGAGGTAACCCAGACCCAGAAAGACAATTATCACATGTACTCACTAGTAAGTGGTTTTAAAACATAAAGCAAAGAAAACCAGCCCACAAACCACAATCCCAGAGAACCTAGACAACAATGAGGACACTAAGAGAGACTTACATAGATATAATCTACATGGGAAGTAGAAAAAGACAAGATCCCCTGAGTAAATTGGGAGCATGGAGACCTTGGGGGAGGAGTGAAGGGAGGAGGGGAGAGGCAGGGAGGGGAGCCGAGAAAAATGTAGAACTCAATAAAAATCAATAAAATTAAAACACACACACACACACAAAGTGTCTGCTGAGATAGTCTGTGAGCCTGGGTGCTAAATCCCTTCCAAGGTTCTGGGGTCTGTGCGCAATGTGCATGCTCACAAACTCCTATTGTACCCTGTGTTGGTTTGAAAGAAAATGGCCCCCAAAGGGAGTGGTACTGTTAGGAGGTGTGGCTTTGTTGAGGCAGTTATGGCCTTGTTGGAGGAAGTGTGTTACTGTGGAGGTGGACTTTGAGGTCTCGTACATGCTCAAGCCGTGCCACAGTGTCCCAGTTCCCTTTCCATGTCCTACCATGATGAGCTGAATTGTAAGCCACCCAATCAAGCGTTTTCCTTTCTAAGAGTTGCCATGGTCATGATGTCTCTTCCCAGCAATAGGAACCCTAGCTAAGACAGAAGTTGGTACCAGGAGTGGGGTATTGCTGAGCTAGGCCTGATTATGCATTTGCTTGAAGGAATATGGACCATGGGCCTGTGGATTAGATATGCTGTTGAATGCTTTAAGTGCCGCTTAATGGGCCACACTAGTAGGAGCATGGAAGACGGTGGTGCTGAGTGTGAGCTGATGAACTGTGGGCGCCTGGCTCAAGAGGTTTCAGAGAACAATTTTGGTGTGTTGCCTAGAGATTGTTCTTGTGATACTTTAGTGAAGAAAGTGGCTGCTTTTTTTCTCTTGTCCACAGAGTCTGCCTGAGGCTAAAATTAGGAGTTTTAGATTGATTCTGTCGGCAGAGGAAATATGAAGACAGCCTAGTATAAACTATGTCATGTGGTTATTAGTGTTAACTCTGATGAAGATTTATAATGAAAAGTAGCAAGCTGAGCAAATAAAAATACAAAATGTACAGGTTGAGAAAGGGGGCACAAAGAAGTGAAATAGAGCTAAGTCCTGTGTTCAAGGAGATAAACGGATTAAGAAATGGAATACAGGGAGTGGTGACCTCAGGGCAAGGTCCCACCCAGCTAAGTCTCCAACTTGTGAAAAAGAATTTTAAAAAAGCTTAGATCTGGGTGTGGTGGTGCACATCTTTAATCCCAGCACTGGGAAGGCAGATGGATCTCTGAGTTTGAGTCCAGCCTGGTCTACGGAGCCAATCCTAGAATAGCTCATGCAGTGAAAACAAATCCTGTGAAGATGTAATTGAACAATGGGGCCATGTTCCAGCCCCAGCAAGCAACAGAACTTGGTAGCTTTGGCCACATGGTTATAGCTTTAGAGTCAAGGATTAAGAAAGGCATCCTAGACTCTCCTTCCTCAACTAAGGAAAACCACTGAGGCCAGGCGTGTGTCGGGTGCCTCTGAATGGAGGCCCAGAAAGGCCACTGCATGAAGTAGAAGCCTAGATTGCCTTGGAGAACCCAAGATGTTAGAGATGTCAACAGCCGTGGGATACCTGCTGAGGAGAGCTGCTAACAGGGAGTGGAACCAGCCCAAGAGAAGGAAGTGTGTTGTTGTAAACAAAGCTGAAAGGAGTTGGAGATCTGAAGAGTGCTTTGACATCAGATATGGAGATGCTTGTTCCGTTGCTTGCCCCTGCATGGGCTGGGAAGCCCCATTTCTGTCTCTGTCTGTCTGTCTGTATCTCTCCAAACCCCACCTGTCAGGAGAGTCTCTGAACAAAGGTACCCAAAAGCCCACTTTCACATTCTTGGTGACTATTGCAACTTCTTCCCCTGATGCCACCAGCTGCCCAAGTCCCTGCCTAAGCTTTTGCCAGACTTAGGCACAAACCCAGCCTGTGGCAGAGGTCATCTCCCCTTGCCCATAATCTATAAACTTTCCTGCTCTGGCCTGGGCATGTGACTTCTCTGGCCTCAATCTCTGGGACAGGTGAACTCTCCTGGGAGTTGCTTTGCTCAATAAACCTGCTGCTACACTTTTTCAGTTTGGCTTGATTGGCTTACTGTGTTGGCAGAGAAACCTATTATTGAGGGGGGAGCAGAAAACCTATTAATGCAGAGTATGGAGTTTTCTCAGCTGATTTTCTGATGTGGGATTCCCTTCTGTCTGCTATGAATATGTTTATTACCATTGATTAATAAAGAAGCTAGTTTGACCTATGGCAGGACAGAATAAAGCTAGGCAGGAAAACTAAACTGAATGCTGGGAGAAAGAAGGTGGAGTCAGAGAGACTCCATGTAGCTGCTAAAGGAAGCAGACATCATGTAGACACCCAGGAAGCAAGAGGTAACAAACCATGCACCTCATGGTAAAATATAAAATGATAGAAATGGGTTAATTTAAGATGTAAGAGCTAGCTAGGAATATGCCTAAGCTATTGGCCAAACAGTGTTGTAATTAATATAGTTTCTGTGTGATTATTCAGATCTGGGCAGCCAGGAAACAAATGAGCAGTCTCTGTTTACAGTTTTCAGTCTTGCTTTGGTCACTATGCTCCCTTCTCTATGTTTTGGAATGGTAATGTATATCCTGTGCCATTATATGTTGGAAGTATGTGACAATCAGAACTGGCTATGTAGTTTGCAGGGCCTGGTGTGAAATGAACACATGAGGCCTTGGAAGATGACTTTCAAGGTCATGGTAGGCATCACTAACCTGCTGAAAGATGTGCTCACTAGTGCAATAGTGGCAAAGTTGCTATAGGGTAACCAACCATATTTTGATAGGATTTGAGGCCTACTCCACAGCGGGGAAACTTACGCCTGTTATTGTAGACCTGGTCAGAAGTGCATGGCTTCAGAGGAACAAAACTACTGAGTTTTGCTAAAGGGTCACAGTGTCACACTGCCTTCTAAATATTTATGATTATACCCAGAGATGAGTGCTGTTCTCCGCCAGAGCCAGAGAAGCTTCTGTGTGCAGTGGGCGTAATTAGTATAATGACTCATAGCTGGTCAAGCCAGTAAAAATTCACAAGGCTCCACAGCAAGAAATGCCTGCTGGCAGAATGGTAGAAGGAGTCATTTTCTTCCGTGCCGGGGGCCACTGCTAAGTTACCTCTGCTCTAGCTAAATAACCCCACCTCCATGCTCAGGGAAGCACCCCTAAACTAAACTCAGTGAGCTACAATAATAAGACAAGCAAACAAAAAGACATGAAAATAAGAGGGGGGGGCTTGGGAAGAAAAAAGGGTTCGGTGGGGTAGGAGGGGGTGAGGGATAGTAATGGGGGGACGAAGACGACCAAAATACATTGCACATCTGTACGAAGTCAAAGGATTTAAAACCAGCAGAGTCGAAGGCCAGCATGGGGCCCCCCCGAGCTCCGAACCACGGTACAGAAGCGGCCCACATCTAGGTTTGCCAACCTCATGCACTGACACCCCACCCCCACCGCTCAGGCAACCCAGGGTAGCCCACCTGCCAGCAGCTGCCCCTCCCTCTGCCCCCGCATCAAGCCGCGGTACCCGGGTGGCCTGCATGAGCTGTTGCCAGTGGCGGTCTCGGATGGCGGGGTTCTGCAGCTCGCTCACGGCACGCAGGGATGTGATCATGTTTTTCACAGTGTTGTCCAGCCCCACGAAGGCGTCCCAAGGTTTCATCTCCTTGTCCAGGGACCTCACGTCCTTGGCAAACTTCTTACAGTCAATGTCCATCTGCTCTACGTTGATGTCCTTCCATTTGGTGGTCTTCCAGTCGTCGATGCTAGTGTTGACCTGCAGGTACAGCATCCCGTGTCACCCCCCCACCCTCCCTGGGCGCCCTGCTCCATCCTCCGGAGGCGGAGGCACCCTGCTCCATCTGCTGTTGGAGAGTTTGGGGGATGTGAGATGTGCCATACTGTCTTTGCTCTCAAAAAAAAAAAAAAAGTGTTAAGACAAACTCCATTAAAAAAAGAAACTGTAAAAAAAGCTGCTCGGCGGAAATTCAAAGTCCTCCAGGATCAGCGCATCTTGAAACCAAAACGTGCATTCGCTGTCCAGGTGCTCACAATTTTATAAACCAGTCAGTCAGTCTAGTAGCAACCTGAGGCCGCGCTCTGGCCACTCTGGACCCCTTGCATTAGAGATAAAAGCACAGCAGGAAGATGCAGAGGAAGCAAGATGTGAATGCCTCGCTGAATAAGGTACCAAGCCACGTGGCTAACACAGACAAAAATTATGGGCTAATATAAGTTATAAGAGTTAATAAGAATCCTGAGATACTAGGCCAATCAGTTTATAATTAAAAAAAAAAAAAAGCACAGCAGGACCCGATCCTGCCAGATGTGCTGCCTGCTGGATCTGACATGGCTCCTGCCCTTTCACCTCAATGAAATACCGTGGGTTGTGTGGTCATTTTCCTGAGACCACAGACCCATTTCTCACATCAACAGTGCCCAGCGGGGGAACGTTCACAGCCCAGGAGAACCACGTGAGACTTGGTCTTTCAGCAGTGAGGGGCTCACGAGGCTCCAGCCCTCTCTGAGGTGGCTGGGGGAGGCGGAGCTATATTCCTCAGTGGTGTGGCCACTGGTAAGTTGCCCTTGCTGGAGTAAATAAACTTACACCTATACTTGAGCTAGCAAGTAACTTGAATTACATTCAACAGGCCACCAAAAACAAACAAACAAACAAAAAGGCCATGCAAGTAGAAGGGGTCATACTGAGAAGGAGTCTGAGGGAAGAGAGTCAGGAGGGAGGGAAGGAGGGAGGGAGGCAGGCAGCAGATGGAGGCAACATTGTCCAGACAAAGCCCGACTGCAAAGGCCTCTGGGAAGTGGCCCCAGCTGGGGTCCTTCGGGAAGCTGCCACTGCATTCTTATCACCAGAGGTCCCCTCTTGGTGCCCTTACAGCCTCCTGCAGAATCCCCAGGCCCCCTTTACCTCCCCTCCCGCCCCACGGGGCCTGGCCTGCCTCACCATGACGATCATGTCCCATAGCTCCTTCAGCAGTCGGACCTCCCTGTGGCAGGCCTTCAGCTGCTTGTAGTCCGGCACTGTGACCTCAAACAGGCTGGCAGACTTGCACAGGGCCTCCATGATGCCCTCCATGGCCGAGATGCTTTTTTGTTGCTGGGATGGGAGGGGAGGGGACATCTGTGGGCTGCCCCCCAAACCTGAGCGCCCCGCCCTGCCCCCATTCCTGCCTTCTCGGTCTCTTTTCTCCACCATGCCCCAACAAATCTGCTCTGTCTTCCAGCTGCACCTTCCCATCCCTTGGTAGAGACCAATGCCCCAGCTAAGATGGCAGCTGCCCTCTGCGATGCCCTTCCCTCTGGGATGTAGTCAGAGACAGCTAGTCTCTACAGACTCTGGTCTGTGTGGAAGTGGATGAAGTCCTGAGGAAATGTGTGTTGTTGGCATGGGCACAGCCATTGGCAAGGACCCCAGTGCCCCAGACCCAGGACATGGCAAGGCCTTTTCCAAGTCAGGCTCAGGGAGATGGTAAAGATATTGCCCCCACTCTGTTCCCACTGCCCAAATGTTAGAGGCAGCATCCGATGGCCACGTCCGCAGCCATGGCCCCGCCATCTTACCCTAGCCAGGGCAGGAGCGCATGGGGTTCTCAGAGCCTAGGTCAGTTCTGAGCTCAATAGGTCTCTTGTACTCGCTCCAGGGTCCAGACCCTGGGGACCTCAGCTGGGCAGATGTGAACCCCCACAAAATCCTTGTGTGGGATGTTGACAGTGTGTGCGGAAGCTATCAGCCATAGCTTCCTTCTCCCTTCTCCTGGGTGTTCATAGCCTGAGACTGCCGACTTAGGCGCCCTGCTGAGACGATGCTAAACTGATCTCCTCTTCTGATGGTTTCAGATGTACACAATAAATGTCTTGAGTTTCTGGGCTGCTGGGTCACCATATATACAGAGAGCCCAGCTTTTCTGTCTGTGTGTCTGGGAATCTATGTGTAATTGGGGTTCATCCAGAAAACCAGAAAAGCAAAGCAGCCAAGGCACTAGAGACGTCTTACCTCTACCAAGGCTGGGTGACTTGTAAACTAAACAGACTAAGCCTCTCTGCCTCTCTCTCTCTCTCTTTCTCTCTCTTCCTATTCTATATTCCCTCTAGTGCTGGGATTAAAGGTGTGTGACTCCCTAGGACTGGGATTAAAGGTGGGAGCCACCACCACCTGGATTTGTTTCTGCATCAATCTTGTATAGCCCAGGGTGGCCTTGAACTCACAGAAATCTACTGACTTTGTCTTCCAAATCCTGGGATTAAAGTTGCCTGAACTTCAGTGGCTTTAGTTTTGCCTCTGGTCTTCAGGCAAGATTTATTTTTCAAAATACAAATAACATAGCACTCCATGGGGCCCCAGTTAGGTCACCCCCTAGGCTGAGCAGGCTGTGGCATAGCCATGCTGACTTTTATTCCTTGTTTTGGAGATAGCTTCTCCTGGAGCCCAGGATGACCTAAACTTTCTCCGAAGCTGAAGCTGTCCTTGAACTCCTGACCCTCCTGCCTATACCTCTCAGGAGCTGAGACGACTGGTATGTACCACCGCACCCCGAGTGCCTCAGTCCTTGTGGGGACCGGTCCCCAGCCCCCATTTCTTCCATGCCATAGTCTCATCTTACTAAAACTGTCAAGAAAACAACACAGGATCGCTTTAAGGCAGGGGTGGTGGCATTGAGGTTGTGGCTCAGGGAGAGTGACATGTGAAGTGGCCATGAAGGAAAAGGGGAACCTTGACCTTAAGAATGGGAGCTCAGGGCAGAGGAAATGTGAGGCGAATGTAAAGACATTGTGGGGTTCACCCAGCAAGCTGAGGTCCCTACGGTCTGGACCCTGGAGTGGGTGCAAGAGGCCTAAGAGGCTCAGAGCTGACCCAGGCTCTGAGAACCCCAAGTATGTATTCCTGCCCTAGAAGGATCTTCCTTGGCCTGGCCATGACTGTGGACCCAAGCGTCGGATGCTGCCTCGAACATCTGGGCAGTGAGAACAGAGTGGGGGCATAGGTAACACCTGGCGGCTGGTTGGCTGGGAGAGGAGGGGACTGCAGTGAAGTCCAGGTGACAGGAAACTGCTTCATGGGAAGGTAGCTGGGCATGAGTGTGAAAAGGAAACCTTGCAGGACGCCCGTATGACCATGGGCAGTGGCCCTGGAATAGTTTTCTAAGCAGTGTGGTAGAGTGGAGGCTATGTGGCTAGGAAGGGGATACCTCATCGACATGTCCACACTTGACGCACATATGCGCACACGCGTGCGTGCACACACATGCACACACACGCTTGGCCTGAGGGCAGTCCCATTTATGTCACGTTCCTACGTGCACGAGTAAAGACTTGAGAGAAGACCAGCACTCCACGAGGCTCCTGGAGCCACCACTCGGACCTCAGCACAGTGCGTTAAGTACCTTATTCAGAGACTTGTAGGGGTCGGGGTCACTGAAGGAGAAGGGGGCGTCGTGTCTGAACTTCTCCCTGAATTCGTGCTGCTTGAGCTGCAAGAGAGCAAGGGAGGGGGCACAGGCCCCACCAGGCTCAGGACATCCCGGGGCACTGCCGCCACTGCCACACCCGCAACCCAGGCCTGTCAGGCTACCTCGAACTGCTGGCACTTGCGCCGCAGGATGTTGACCTCGTTGGCCTGGAGGGGTGCCACGTTCTGCTTCACCTGGATGGCCAGCTTCTTGGTGTTGGTCCACTGCTCTGGCAGCTCCTGTGGGAGACGAAGGCCGGGGAGGTGTGTCTGGTGTTTGTCTGCATGTAGATATGTGTGCCACACGCGTGCAGCGCCTGAAGAGGGCAGAGGAGGGGGTCAGATCCCCTGGAACTGGAGTTACAGATGGTTGTGTGCTGCCGTGTGGGTGCTGGGAACTGAACCCAGGTCCTCTGCAAAAGCAGCCAGGCCCCCCATGTCTCCCTTTTTAGACGCTCTGCCATGAGATAGCTGCAGGCTCAGGAGACACTGCCAAAGTGGAGCGAATGCTCATGTGGTCCCGGGTCAGCCCCCGAATGGCGAACCAAGCTGTGTCCTCCGCCAACCAGAAGTTCTTCCGACCTTCATTGTGTTCATCGGCTTGAACCTATCTATGATGTACACTGTGCATACTTGTGTGTGTGTGTATGCATGTGTGCCTAAGTATGTATTTGTGCATGTGTATGCATGTGTGTGCCTGTGAAAGAGCCTGTATGCTCATGCGTGCATGGGAGCGCCTGTGTATACGTCTGTGCATGTGTGCCCGTCCACCAGTATAGTGTTTAAAGCCTTTTATCTAGGCAGAGGTCTGTGTCTGTCTGGCTAAGGACCCAGCATCAGGAATTAGAAAGTGATAACATCCAGGCCATCGAACCCCCCTGAGCACCCCGAGACATTCCTACTCAACCTGCCATACGTGGCACCTTTACACTCCAACCTGCTCCCTGGCATGGCCTGGGAGCCCCTAGGAACTGGCCATATGCTTCAACTGGACCTTGAGTGGGGTGGCTGGGGCAGGCACAAGCCTGTTGCTTAGGGTTCACACCCAACCAACTCTGGGACCCTCGACAGCACAAGGCCACCCTGGCAGACAGCACTGCGGGGCCATGGGCCTGTTACTTCATGTCTCTTGTTGCTCCTGAGCCATGGGTGTGGACAGTGTCTAGAGCTGGTGCAGCTGGGCAGTGGGAGGGAGGGAGGGAGGGAGGGAGGGAGGGAGGGAGGGACGTTAGTTACCAATGGGCTTGGGAGGAGATGGGAAAGGCAGAGCTCCTTAGAGGGCCCCCACAGAGGGATCCCCCATCCTGCTTAACCTAGAGCCCCGCAACAGAGACTTCTTCCATGTTGACAATGGATGTCTGCTGTGGGATTCCCCTCTGTAAGCTGTGAATACCATTGGTCAATGAATAAAGGCGCTTTGGCCTACAGCAGGGCAGAATTGAGTAAGGCGGGGATTCCAAGCAGATAGAAAAGGAAAGAAGAAGGCTGAGTCAGGGAGAGGCCGTGTAGTTGCTGGAGGAGAAAGACGCTCACGCGCTGCTACTGGTAAACCACAAGCCTCACAGTAAAATATAAAATAATAGACATGGGTTAATTTAAGATGTAAAGAGCCAGCTAGAAATACGCTTAAGCTATTGGTCAAACAGTATTAATACGGTTTCTGTGTGATTGTTTTGGGTCTGGGCATCCCGGAAATGAAGAGGCAGTCTCCGCCTACAGATGGCATGTGAGCAGTGAACGGTAAGGCCTAGAGAGTTCTGCCCACCCCTTCACTCGCTCCTCTTCGGGGGCTCTTTCTGTCCTGGTCCCCATCAGCTTTCACACCCACCTGGAGTGACCGCCACACTCCAGAGGAGATGCGGGACATGGAGATAGTTTCAACCCCATGGAACCATCAGTAGGCTATCTCAGGCCTCTGGGACCGCAGAGTCTAGCAGGTGTGGAGCCTGCAGTGACCTGGCACGGCCCCCCTGTACAGCTCTGCCCGGCCCTACCTGGAGTTTCAAGTAGGTCTCCTCCGGCATCTCCTCCCCGTAGGTCTTGAGCAGTTCGATGGTCTGCTTCAGGGGCTCAAACATGCTGTCGGTGGCCACCTGCCTCTCCTTGACTTTCATCAAGTGCCCCATCACCTCCACCAGCCCGTCATAGTCCCCCTCCTTTAGCGGCTTCTTGAGGCCCGATTGAGTGACGGTCATGAAGCCTTCAAGTTCAGCAAGACTGCAGGAAAAGGGGACTCTCTGAGAGGGTTCGACTCCTCCAGGGGCACCACCTCAGTGTCAGCTTAGTGAGGACACTTGACTGCCGTGCAAGGTGCCACCTGAAGAGGGACAGCCGCTTCCCCCATAGATGCCCCCTCAGCCTAGATGCACAAAGATCCTAGCAGCTTAGACCAGGGCGAATCTTGAGCCCTACCTTAAAGCCACAGCTTGGAGCGGCCAGCGGGCCTCCCAGATGGGCTCAGCTGGGACGTGTGCTCGTGTTGCTGCATTGGCCTGATGCTACAATTACTGGCGGGCTGTCCCAGCAGCCTTCCCGCCAGACCCAAGGCTTCCTCACAGTGAGCACGAGGGGTACCTTGGCTTCCCCCCTCGGCTTCCCCCTTCTACCTTCCCTGGACTGGTCACACACCTAACCACAAGCAGAGGCGGAAGGCCCCCATTGGCCAAGTTCCTGGTTTCTCTCCCAGGTTGTCCCAGGGACTTGGGTGTCTCCGCAGTGGGTTGCGGTCTCACCTGTTGATGACGTGGTTGCTCAGGTATCGCTTGAAGAGCAGACTCCAGCGCTTGATGGTGTTGAGCAAGGCATGCTTGAAGGGACGGCAGTCACACTGCAGCCAGCCGTGGAAAACCTTGGTGTTCTCACACCTGGACACCTCCTCGTACAGTTTCTCGTAGGAGTCGATCTGCCCAACACAGGCCACGGGCTCCGTCAGCCGTGGCCGTGCTTACCCTGAGAGCCAGCGCTGCTTTCTGTCTGACTGTGAAGGGCAGCCAGGTGGCCCAGGGTGCTAACACCACCCAACTACCTGTTTGCCCTCGGGCCAGCATCCCAGGGTGCCTTCTGCTCCACCCCTACAAGGGGACAGTCAGATGGAGGGGAACAGGACTGGGTGACAACAGCAGGCCTTCGGAAGCATCAGGGGACTCCCAAAGGATGCACCTCAGCTCTTGGAAGTGCTTGCCTACTCTGGGCCACCCCATCCTGGTGAGGTGGCTCCCTCTCACTTGCAAGGGAGGGTCCTCTCTCACTCAGTTTGGAGATCTGCGGGGACTGGTTCATTGTCTGGATTCCAGATGCTCTGACACCTGGGTCCTTGCTGACCCTGGAGGCCGATTCCTGGACATCAAACCCCTTGCCTAGAGCCGGCCTGAGTGTGGGACTCTTACGCTCAGGATCAACAGTTCCCTGTCTTAGTCACTGCAGGACAGAACACCAGCCAGCTCAGCACAGGACCCTCACCAAGCTAACTGAAGCCGTTCCCACGATGAGCCTAGCAGAGCCTGCTGAAGGCTGTTCTCAGAGCCTTGGCATAGAGAAACCCTCCTGGGACACTAGTGCTCCCCTATGTGGCGTGGTGTAGTATAGCATGGCATGCCTCCTAGCCTCATCAGCCCTGAGCAGATGTCTGTAAAACCCACATCTTAATCACGTACCACCCAGGTTTTGAATCAGGCCCCGAGGCCGTCCACCGGAAGATGCAGGAGAGGGCACAGGGGAGGACAAGGCACACAGTTCCAGGGCACACACCTGGTGCTGGAACTGAGCCAGGCTGGGCGGCGACTTGGGGATGGTGTCGTCCACCCGGGTGTCCAGCTCCTCAGGGGTGGGTGCGTGCCCAAAGATGAGGAAGTTCTTCATAAACTCTTGAAGGTCATCCACCCAGAGGTAGGAGTACCTCTCGAAGGAGTCCTGGTACTCCTCAGCCACCTTCATGGCCCCAATTACTAGGCTGGACACTTCCTCCCGCATCTCGATGAGGTCTGTAATGTCCTCCAGGTCTGTCTGCAGGCGTGGGAGTGGAGACAGTGGATGGGACATTTGCCTTCATGAGTCACAGGTTTGCTCCCAACCCGGAAGAGTAGCTCGCGACGGATGAAAGTGCTCTTAAGTAACCCAGATGGGGAGGGGCTGTCAGGGTGCACTGCTCCCTTGGTAGATGTTTCGGTGAGGGTGACTTTGGTCTGTCCCACCCCAAGGTGACTTGGGGTGTCAGCTCATCCATTCTGTATTTGCACAGACCTTGGCTGGGTGACATGTGCCCGGATGGGCAATGGGGACACAGACAAGGCTCGCATGGACTGGTTCGGGTGGGAGTGGGCATTTGACAAACAGTAACAAACCCAGAAAATCACCTTCTTGGTAAATCTCAGTCAATGTTACCTAAGAGAGATGGAAGGTGCTTGGATCTGCACCTGGCCGTTTATGAGGCCTGGAAATTTCTCATTATGCTCTGCGGAGACCTGCACTTGACACTCACTCCCAGCTGGAGCCCTGCTTCTGGCTAGGAACGCCACGGAGGGCGGTGCTCTGTTTATGTACATTTCTACATGTTTAATGATTTCTGTTAAGTCTCATTTGACGCCCTTCTGTCCTTGGCTAGCTCTTCATTGCTTAAGTTTAAATCTTCTAGTAAAAGCAGACAAGTGCACACACATCCCCCCTCCCCCACCTCCACCCCCCGCACACACAGGACACCCTCTTTCAGCTACTTGCTACTGGAGAATCCGCACCACCGGGCAGTGCCAAAGAGGCAGAAACCTAGAGGAGGAAATGGCTCCATGTTGTATTCTCCAGAATCAAGCATTCCTTCTCCGAGGAGGCTCCCCCAGGACTCAGGAAGCAGAGGAAACTCACAAGGGCTAGGAAACTCCTGATGCTTACAGGATCCACAAAGATGGATCCCCAGGTCATTTGAGCAGCAACTGCTGGCAAGAAGACACTCTCCTACTGACAGGCTACCTGCAATTCCTGCAGGTCGCTCCAGAGATGAAGCTTTTGTGAGTTGTCGCCGTACTTGGGTGGGCTTTTTGGGGATACAGCTGCCTTGAACAACCCACAATTCTGCCAGCAATCCCAATAAACCCATTGGCTCAATAAGTGAGTGGGGTAGGCTCTCCGGGTTACTGTCGGCACGCTATCTGAGGTGAACTGACATTTGTTCATGTCTCCCCAGGAAAAGTCACCTGACATCCCCCTTTTTGCCACCTGTCCTCATATCCCCTTGCTCTCGTCCTGGCTGCCACCAGTAGGCACTCAAAAGTTTGGTGTGCACCCACACAAACACTTGTTTCTGTTGGTCTAAATGAGATCCCAGTGGAAAGAGTGCCCAGCCTCACGGGTACACAGTGATCAGGACGTCTTCCTGGGTCTGGCTCCTTGTCAGTACTCAGCTGGGGGATGGACTATACATCAGAAGGCTCCAGTCTGGGAGTGACACAGGAACTCTCTCCAATCTGTGTTCCACTGTACCCACAAATACCCTAGGAGTCTGCCTGCTTCCCCACGTCAGACTCCTGTGCCCAGAATCGGACCACACTCAGCAATCAATACACTCAGATCAGGCAGGTGGGGATGGTAGCAGATGGCATCTGGGAGAGTTGATCTCCATCATCGGCTTGACCAGATTTAGAATTATCTCTGGGTATGGCTGTGGAAACTTCTAGGGTGGGTGAATGCAGGCGGCACCATTCCCAGACTGCTTATCAGGGAGAAAGCCCACTGAGTACCAAAATCCATCACTCTCTGCTTCCCGGCTGCAGACACAGGCCTGGCAACCTGATAGGACATAACCCCAACCTGTTGCTTTTTGAACTGTCATCATCAGACTCTGCTGAGCTAGGCCACAACCAGCTGGTACCCACCCAACCAGGGAGACGCAGAAAGGTGGCAATGGACCGAGGCTGACCTTGTAGTTAATTCTGCCCTTGGCCAGGCGAGGGATGAGTCTGGCCACATTGTAGAGGTCATTGATCAGGCCCTCGATCAGCACCAGGAAGCCATCCTCTCTGCCCATCTCCAAAGACGGGTTGTACGTCAGCCCTTCCTCATCCAGCTCCATGCGGATCTCAAACAGGGGAGCGACGCTCTCCTGAAACAAGTCACCGGGGGCTTAGGGTCTCGGCTGCTGCTAAATGAGGCCCAGTTGCCCACTCCAGGCTCTAGCTAACGAGTGGCTGTCGCTTGCTGGTTCAGACCACGTCAGTCAGGTGCACAGCCGTGGGCTCAAGGCCAGCAAGGACAGGCTGGGGAAGAGCGTGTGTGAAAGCAGATCGCTGAGCTCAGTGCTGTGGAGCATCATTTCATGGAAAGCCAGGATTACCATTTCATAGGATGGAGACAGAGGCTGCCATCACTCCTAGGACACAGAATATGTAGGGCTAGGCAAGTCCTCGTATCCCCACACGGCTGCCGCCAGTCCATATCTGGAAGCCTCTGGTGAGGCTGCAAAGTCACAGGGTATGGGCCCCATCTGCCAGGAGATCTACCGAGGTTTACTCTGGGGGCCTCTTCCCATTATATCAGGGGCTCTCGGGTTGTGTGCCCACGGCCTGCAAGTGGCTAGGCTGTCCTTTCTGTGGTCACCTCAGACTCAGCTCCCATCAGATCTGTGGCAGATAGACTCTGCCCCCTTCCCCCAAGTTCTCTGTGATGAGGAAAGCTGTTTACTAGCATTGAGAGGCCCTTCAGGGTATCAATGGTCAGTCAGCATGAAGGATGGCCGGGCTTTTCTGAACACTAACGCAGAGGCTGGCTCCTGCCAGGAGGCCACGGCTATTGGGAACTCTCTGGCAGTGTCAAGGAGGAATCGTCGTGGTTTTGATGGCGATGCCCATTGATCTGCCGCTGGAAATGACACCTTGTCTGTTTACCACTGATGCTTAGCAACCATGTGGGGTTACTTTGTGAGCCTTATGGCTGGGAGTAATGCCTGATTGCACCAACAGACTTTTAGGTCTACAGTTTGTCAGGGCTGTGGTTGACATGAGTCTTTCAATAAGCCTGTGTGGGCAGATGGGCAGAACTCTGACCCTGAGACTGGATTCTGATGACAGTGAACTTGAGGTTGCCAGTTTCTACCCTTGGGCCTTTCCTTCTTCCTCCATGAAATGACACAACATTTAGGTCTGTTCCAGAAGGGCCGCTCGCTGACCTTAGACTGTGAGCTGCGTATACGTCTATCGTCTATAACCTACCCAGCCTCCGGCACTCTGCTAGAGCAGCAGAAAACACACTAAGACAACCATTGACCAGCAGTGGAGATGTGTGCTGGGTTTGCACATGACCCATCTGCCCTGTGTGGCTTGTGGGAGGCCCCTCTCGGTGCTACCACCCTGTCCTCTGCTGGGCTGGGTGGGTCTTTGCCCTCTCCTCCTGGCAGCTTCAGCATCCTTTAGGAACTGTTGCATTATGGTGTAGAACCGGAATGTCGCCAGGAGCTCCCGTGTCCCCAGGGTAGCAGTGATGGGACCATGAGAACTCTGACCTCTTTGAGGGACTAATCCGTTGATGGAGTTGTAGCTTAAAGCATTTGGGGGATGGGTTTTATTATGAAGGAAGGCTTCCCCTTATTTCCTGGCTGCTGTGGTGGCAGCAACTTGGCTCCATCCACGGGCTCCCTGCTGTGGGGCTCTGTTCACCACAGCCCAGAAGCAATGGACCGGAATCTTTGAGATGGCGAGCTATAAACTCTATCTTTCTTCTTTGAAGTTATGCCTCAGGTTCTCAGGCGTCTTGCCACGGCAGCCAAACACTGACTGGTACACGTGTCACAGGGCACGGTAGGGAAGGTGTCATCTCCCCGGAGGACACAACTCAGTGGGACTCACTAACACACCTTGGTGACACAGAAGTGAAGCTTAGCTGCTGATGTCACGGGGAAGAGCCCCTTCTGCCATAACCACGAGAAGGCAGCAGGGCTGCCTGGCATTACCTGGCAGCAAGCATTTTCTCAGACCTGTTCAGGGACTCTACAGTGCATTTGGATTAAGGCAGATCTCAGGTGACCGGTCGTTCTGAGGGCCTGGGATTGGGGGTGTTATCTGGCATGCAGGACCTTTAGTTTTAAAACCAGAGCAAGCTGGGCACCACAAACAGACTTAAAAGTCTAATAATCCACAAAGCTGCCTGCTTTTTCATCAAGCAAATCAGAAGCATGGATTCCAACACAAATCTCTCTCTCTCTCTCTCTCTCTCTCTCTCTCTCTCTCTCTCTCTCTCTCACACACACACACACACACACACACATCAATAACTTACGTCCATAGTCATATTGTCCATCAGGTAATTCAGAGATTTGCGGATGAAGTGGTCAAACTCATCTAAGACCATGCTGTCGATATAGTTGACGTAGTCCTTCCAGGACTGGCTGGTCATGTCTGCTCTGAACAGTTCCGCATTTTCCTGTGTACAGAAGCACACCATTGGCTGCAATTTCACTGATACCCACGACAAGATGCATCACCCTTGTCTTTGACCGTTTGGTTCAGAGACACTCAGAGCAGATGTTTTAAGTCCTTTTAATGTGTTGGGCTCTTTCCTGTAGAAGGTTTCATGCAGGGGGCTTCCCCCCGGATCCTGTAAGGTATGCCTCTTCTAATCTTTTAGCATTCAGCTCAGACGTCACCTCCTCCTAAAGACCGTCCCTTGAGCATCCCTGACCCCACCCACATTCCCCTTAGCAACCTGCTGTTTCTATTACTACTACGGCACAAGCGGCAGCTCTCAGTTATCTTGTCTTTGGTCTGTATCTTCCTTTGGTGACCATCTTTGTGACAAGAAGCCTCAGTTATCCTTTCTGCAATTGTACCTCTGATGCTTGGCAGTATCTGGGTCACAAGTGGTAAAGGGCTTGATGCACAGGGGATGGACAGATGGATGGATGGATGGGTTGATGGGTGGGCCAACAAATAGGTAAATGGATGGGTGGATGTATAGCTAGAAATATTGATGGGAGGATAACTGGGTGGGAGGTGAATGAATAGAAGAGTGGATGAGTGGATGGATGGGTAGGGGGGTAGATGGATAGATAGATAGATAGATGGGCAGATGAATGGATGGGTACATGAGTGGATAGGTTGAGGATGAATGAAGGGGTGGATGAAGGAAAGGATGGATGGATGAATGGATGGAAGGATGGATGGATGGACGGACAGACAGAAGGATGGATGGACAGACGGAAGGATGGATGGATGGATGGATGGATGGATGGGTGCATGGATGGAAGGGAAGAAGGATGGATGGAGAAGTATAAAATAGACAGGAGAGGGGCAATGGGTGGATCTACAAGATACTGAGTGTTACAGGGTCCGTTGCAAAGATGAATGTAACCCAGCCTGTATTCTCAGGCCAAGGAGAAAGGAGCCAGAGTCTCAGGTAACTTTAGCGTGGGGTAGAAAGAAATGGCCCGAGTAGCTGTCACAGCGGTGGATGAGATGGATGTGGTAACAAAGCCCGACATGCAGGCAGCGCTGTCTCGCTGAAGCTGGAACCGGTGAGGTTGCTCTCGTTGGCTCTCCAGCCTCCATCCCACTCAGCCTTGCTCCTTCTGCTGGGCTTCTATCAAAGACACCCACTTTCTAGATGGCAAAGCAGGTGTGCAGCCCATCTGCCCCCGACACACGCGGGCTGTGATGTGCTGCATGACACGTGGGAGACCTTATGTGTCCACTGTCTACACCCACAGATGGGGAACCCATGAAGGATACACACAAACGTGCGGCAGCCTGTCCCTATTGGCCTAGGGTGATGACGTCACCAGTCCAGTCCATATGGACTGTAGGGCAGGTGCTGGTGGTGCTCTGGCCACCAGAACAGGGACAGGACACAACAGTAAACCTCAGGCTTTGAAGCTCAGCAAATGCAGCCAACTGCTCTTGGGTCAGGCCATCTTGGACGAGAACCAACAGACTCTGTGGCCATTACTACACTTGTTGTCTGTCATTTTAATAAAATGTTCAGATGGGCCTCCTCTCTCTCACCTCCACAAAGAGCAAGCAGCTTCCAAAGACCCCCCGCCATGGCAAGGGTCTCCTTACTGTGACTTGGATTCTCCACCCACCCCCAGGGTCTCCTTACCGCGACCATGGCTTGGATTCTCACGCCCGCATCCTTGACAGCAGCGTAGCGCTTGTTCAGGTTGGCCACCCTTCCATCCAGGTCCAGCAGGGCCTCCTTCTTGTTGTCCTTCCTCTCAAATAGGGGGTTGGCTGACCAGTCCTGGCAGGAAGTCACAAGAGTGACACACTTGGTCTGGCCCCTCCTCTGCATTCTCTTGGTCATGGGCCTCCTTGTCCCTTGCCAGTCTTTCGCTGTGCACCCTGTGCACCTATGCCTAATTTCCTCTTTGGGGACATGAGTGTGCCATTCAAGTGAAAACAGTGGTGAGGGGTGACATTGCTTTTCCACTTGTGTTTTTAAATTTTAGTCTTTATTTGTGCGTGTGCCCGCTTGTCAGTATGTTCACCGCATGCATGGCGTGCCCACAGAACAGAAGAGGGTGTCAAATCCCCTGGAACTAGAATTAGAGGTAGCTGTGAGCAACCTGGTATGGGTGCTGGGAATAGAGCCGGGGTCCTCTGCAGGAGTAGCAAGTGTTCTTAGCTGCTGAGCCAACTCAGCCTCCCAATTAGTTTGTTTGTCTTTATTGTTGTTGGTGGTGCTTTGTTTGCTTTTCTGAGGCAGGGTCTTCGTGCATACACCTCGGGATTCCCCCGCTTCAGTTTCCCGAGACTTCGGGATTAATATACTTAGCTCATAGCTGCCTTTCCCCCTGCCCTGCACGTGGACGCATGGTGGCTTTGACATATAATAAAATTATATACCTGAGAATTGACGGGAGGAAAGATTTTTAAAAAAGACTTCCTAGTCTGGGGAGGATAAATGCTTGCCATGCAAGCCTGATGACCTCCACTCAGATCCCCAGCACCTGTGTAAAGTCTGGGTGCTCCAGTGCATGTCTATGAGCCCAGTGAGGGGCTGGGGGCAGGGGCGGCTGCATCCCGAAACTCATTGGCTAGCCAGGTTAGTCAGCTGGTGAAGTCCAGGTTCAGGAGCCCTGTCTCTAAAGGCTAAGATGGAAAGCAACTGCGGAAGACACCTGATATAAACCTCTGTTTGCCACATGTGCACACACACACACACACACACACACACACACACACACACACACACTTATTCAATGTATGTGCACAGACTTGCACACACCAAACACACATGTACTCTCAACTTTCCTTTGAACATATAGCCACAAGTGTTTTTCAAATTAAGGGCACTGAGACCCACGAGGGGGGCTAGGGAAGGGTCCCTCAGCTTTCTGGAAATTGCTCGAGGTGGAAGAACTGCCGTCTGTCTTTCCCGTCAAGCAGGGTGCCTCTTCTCTGACTGGCTGTGTCCCAGCCCGGCACAGCCAGGGCCCTGCACAGTCTACTGGGTGCAACAGAATGGAGCTGAGTCAGTTCTGCAGAGGGACCAGGCTCCTTCTGCTTTGGGAGCACACTGATGTCATGGTCCAGAACATCAGGTGGAGTTCCCCAGCTGCCCAACACACAATAGCACCGGCCAGAGGCCTCCACACAACCCCAGTGCTTTGCCTTTGGCGGCTCACTCACCTGCATGGCCTGTCGGATCCCTTCTATGTTCTGCTTGGCTTTCTGCATCCGGTTCTGCAGATTGTGCAGGATCTCCCGCATCTCCTGGATGTACTGAAACACATCTGCAACACAAAGCATGAGCAACCTGACCCCAGGAAGGGCCCGGAAAGAGCCACACCCTTCTTAGACAGGCGCAGTACTCCACGTGGACGCTCCTACAGCGTCCCACTCTAGAAACATGAAGCGCAAGTTGCCCTTGTTGACTTCCCTGGAGTGAAATGGTGGAAGTCGCTCACAGTCTGCCACTCAAAGGTTGTCATAGGTTGTCTTCACTGCCTGGTGTGTGGATCCTGCCTCACCCCAGGATCCTGGGCCTGAAGCCCCTTTCCAACTCTGAGTGAGTGAGGAAGAGGCTGGGCATAAAGCTGCCAGGGTCTGGGATGGAAGAAGGGCTGTGCTCTGTGGCGGGAGGGTGAGGGAAGGAATGTAGCCACTTTCTAAAGGAACATTCAAGGGGGCCTGCAGGTCACAGATATGGTGACATTTGGTCACACCCTCCAGCTGAGACAGTGGAGCACAGTGGGGCTGAAAAAGGTAGTTAAAGGCACAGCAAAGGTCTCAGGAGGAAGAGAGTAGCAGAGGGTGGCTCATCCAGACCTTAGAGGGCACCCAGGGTTGCAAGGGGAGTTAGGGCCATTGTCTTGTTTGCTGGTGGGGTGGAGGAAGGAGACCCTGTCACCCCGCATCCTTCCTCTCCTTCAGCATCTGCCTGGAACAACAGGGACAATCTGTCTTCCCTACTGACTTGCTATGTGCCTGTGGTGGACATGAGGAAGACCAGGTCTGGGTCCCCCATCTGGAAATGGTTGGACTCTTGGCAGCTCCCTAAGGGTCTTTGCCCAGTTCTGTGAGTGACAGGGGCAGGTTTTGTGGCGTGGTTAAGGAGGTGGGTGAAAGCAACTCAAGCGACTCTCTGGAGCCTGGAGGCAGAAGTGGCTTCCCTGGAGCACCAGAGGCAGGGGCTGCCCAGGTAAACCCTAGGAGCAAAGGGGGCCTAGGTACTTTCGCCATTCCAGAAGAGTGTCGTCTCAGCGCTCAGCAGCTTGACGTCGATTGCTTCCAGTTCCGACTTGATCAGTGGGAACTCCACATCCATCACTGTTGTCTTTATCTGCAGAAGGAAGGGCCGTGGAGTTAAGGGTTTGGTCCCAAATCTTGATTCTAGACTGCCTAGAGTTCAGCAGCATGCAGGGCCACTTACAAATGCCACCACAATCGATATTGTCCTGGAATTATTTCTAAGTTTCATGCTGGGGCTGGAGAGACGGTACAGTGGTTAAGAGTACGCATTACTCTTCTAGAGGGACCCGAGTTCAATTCCCAGCACCCACATCAGGTGGCTCACAGCTGGAATTCCTGCTGCAGAGGGCCTGATGCCTCCAAAGATACACACACACACATGACTGAAAATAAAGTTCTAAAAACGAAACTAAATTGTATTTCAGGTGATTCTGGTTTCTTCCGAGGGTTGAGAAAATGCTTCATTCCTTGTTATCTATGTCACGCAGTAGAAAGAATGACAATGGCAGGAAACAGGGATCTAAGTCTGAAGTCCAGCGATGTCTTGGGGGAGCCAGGGTCTGGGAGAAGTGGCTGAACCTGTCTATCACGGCATAGAGCCCGCTGCTTCTGCCCCACTCTGCCTCGTGCGCCCAAAACGTAGGTGATCCTTGAAAAAGTGAATTCACAAAACCAGAAAGTCAGAAGTATCCAAGGAAGAGGGGGCCACCAGTCAGGCTCTTGCTGTGACACAGGACAGAGACGCCTCCCAGGGGCGGAGCCTTTCCTTGGAGGATGAGCCCCGAGATGATGTCATCTCATCAGTTTGTCTGTGCCCAAAGCCTGTGGGTGGATTTCAGGGGAGCCCTGTATACTGACTCCAGCTGCTGGCTTCTGGTGGCTGACCATGACGACGCTGCAGGGCCCAAGGAGCCTTCTGTCTGGAAGACAAGGTTGCTGTAGTAAAATCTTCTGCACTGGGCACAGTCCACAGACCTGTTGGTGCTAACCCCTCTCTCAGTGAGGGTGGCTACTGCTGTGATGAAATGCCGCGACAAAAAGCGAATTGAGGAGGAGAGGGTTTCTCTGGCTCACACTTCCACATCCCTGTTCATCACTGCAGGAAGTCAGGACAGGAACTCAAGCGGGCCAGGGACGTGGAGGCAGGAGCTGATGCAGAGGCCATGGAGGGTGCTGCTTACTGGCTTGCTCCCCGAGTCTTGCTCAGCCTGCTTTCTTATAGAACCCAGGATCAGCAGCCCAGGGACGACACCATCCACCGTGAGCGAACACACGTGTGCTCATCCATGCGTCTCAGACAAAGGAGAGCCTGCAGGGGCCAGTTCTCTCCTTCTGCCATGTGGAGCCTGGGGGACCAAACTCAGGTCCCCAGACTCAAGAGCGGTCACTTTTCTCTCTGAACCATTTCGTCAGTCCATTATTATTATTATTATTTGAGCCAGGTTAGCATCCAACCCACAGCAATCCTCCTGCCTCCACCTCCTGTGTGCCAGCGCTTTAGGTGTGCGTCACGCCTGGCACCTTTCCACCTTAGGCCGGCCCTGACGTTGCAGCAATCTTCCTGAGGCAGCTTTCTAGGTGCTTGGCTCGGAGACGCGGGTCACTGCCCCTGGCTTGTCACTCTGCTGTATTCGGAGCTGTACACTTCAGGTACAGTTCAGCCATGGCCCTTTCTGTGCAGGGTGGGATGTGTGGTATCTCTCCCTTTCACTTTTGACCTTTGCCTCGCCAAAGGGAAGTCACAAACAGAGGTGCCCCGGGCTCCTGCAGCCTGCCCGGAACCTGCTCACACTCTAAGCCTTCCCTTGAGCCGCATCGAGGGCCGGCACTGAAATGCCAGGTGTGGTCTGTCTGAGCAGGGGGGCGGCGTTGGGCACTCTTGCTGCTCTTTCTGGCACGTCTCTGCTACTCAGTGCTGTCTCCAGCAGGACTTAGCAAGGAGCACAGAATGAGAAAATGCTTCATTCCTTGTTATCTATGAAGCCTTCCCCAGGTGGGTGGGCTTCATTTAGGCTTTGATGTTATCAGGGGAACGGAAGTTGAAACGGTAGGGGTTTGTTCCCTTTTCCTGGCTCACTCCCTGGGGCATCTGGTAACCTCTCCTGGCATTGGTTTTGTATTCACATGGCCAGCATTCCTGGTTCTCAGGTTTCAGACTGTCTGAATTACATGGTCCCTTCCTGAGGCGCCAGCTAGCGGGCAGTGCACTGCGAACCTTCCGTTATCCATAGCCATACAAGACAATTCCTTGTGATTAATCGCCACATGGACCACCATCTCTCCTTGGCACCACTTCCCTGGAGAGCCTTGACCAACACCTGAGCCATTAGCCAAGGACAGTGGTGGCCTTTGGAAGCTGGAGAGGCCCAGCGAACAGATTCTAATTTACAGCACCCTTGTCCCTCAGCTGGCACTTGACCTCTGTGATAGACAGCTTATACCCTTCTGAGCCGGAGAACTGTGCTGTCTGGGGCTGCTTGGAGTGTGATGCTAGGTCACAGCAGCAGTGGAGAGCCTGCCAGTGTCCAGCCTGGCCCACAATCTATAGCTGGGGAACCACAATACCTGTGCTTGCTCCAGATCATACCTGAGAAAGTTAACTGAGAGGTTTAGGCTCTGGGCTTCCAAAGTTTCATTCTGAGGTTGCTGTAATTGTTGCGGGGCCTGTGGTAAGGCGGATGTCATGGGGGTGGGAATGCGAAGCAGAGGTCACCCCGTGGTGCTCAGAAGACCAAAAAGGAGGCAGGAACTGAGGCCCCACTATTGTCGTCTGTGTCTCCATCATCCTATCTCCCTTCCATAAGGCTCACCTCCTGACTGTACCAAGCCATCCAGTAGCAGGGCAGACTGGGGACTGAGCCTCCAGTACATGGCCAGACTCACGTTGCCTTTCTCTGTCTCTGGGTGGAACTTAAGAGTGGAGCAGGCTGCCTGCTATGCTCCGTGCCCACGGCCCACTGACAGTTTCTATTTCTGCTGCCGGAGCAGGCTGTCCTCAAGGGTAACCAACGCCTGGGACTCTCATTTGTCCGTGATGTCCGTGTTAGGTCCCCGGATCAGAGGGACGAGGGGAGAGACTTGTCATTCCCACCTGGGTTTCAGGAGGTGCCCCTCCCTGACTTACACAGAAGGGATGGGCGTGATGTGAGATGATGTTGGTACGTATTACCCAAAAGCTTGGGAACTTCCAAAGCCTTTACCAAGAATTGTGCAATGTTGGCCCGAGTCTAACACAGATGGCACTTCCCGTGGCAACGCTTTGAGTCATCACCGTCCTTGTGGCTTCTTCCATATGAGTAAGGAAGGGAGGCGCGTTTGAATAGGCCAACGCCCAAGTACACCGGCTCACCTCATTGTACCAGCTGACGATGAGCTCCAGGTTGCCCACGAACTTCCGGAAGGTTTCGTTCTCCGAGAAGAGCGTCTCCGCACTCGTGGGGATGTCTTTCTGCTGCTGGAAGTTCAAATATTTGACTTCCCGCAGGACTGCCACCAACTAAAGGGCCGGGTGAGAGCAGGGAAACCGTCAGCAGGTGACCTCGGTCATGGGCCCGCCGCAGCTGGCTTGGCACAGCCAGGGAACTTGAAGGTTGGTGACAAGTGGTGCTTGCTGGCAGGCTCTGGGTGTCTTCACTCTACTGAATGGGACTGAGGGAGGGCAAGCTTGACATCATCGTTATGGGCGGATGATGCCCTCATTCTCTTCCATCCTTCCTCCTGCCCCAGGCTATTGAGAGGTTTCCTTAGGGGCTTCCCCTGGGTTCTCTCTCTCTCTCTCTCTCTCTCTCTCTCTCTCCCCCTCTCTCTCCCTCTCTCTCTCCCTGTCTCTCTCTCTGTCTCTCTCACTCTCTCTCCCTCCTTCCTCCTCCCTTCCCTCACATCTGCTCTTACCAGGGGGTTGACATGGCAGGTGACCTCCTGCAAGGCTTAACTCAGGTCTAAAATTGCACCTGCTCCCTTCCTCCAGCCCAATAGTGGGTCCCTCTCCACTTCCTTCCTAGTTCCTTTACCCCGGGGCACTTGAGGTCACCCCTGGTGTGTGGTCTTCATCTCTTTGCTTATACTAACTGGCTGTCCTCTCTCTGCTCCCTCCCTCCCCCGCTTCCTTGACCAGGAGGGTAGAACGGAGGCTGTGGACTGGCTTCACCAGGGTGTACCGAGCCCACACATGGCAGTGTCCAGCCAGTGTGTCCCGAAGGAAGAGTGGATCTTAGGAAAACGAAGAGCTTTAAGAAACGCTCATCCCGGCCCCCTCCCTGCCTTCCTGGTGTCACCGTCCATGTCCAGACAGGACAGGTTGTGCATGGCAGTGCAAACAAGGACTCTACCTCGCTTGGCTTCCATCCCATATGCACACCTGAACCATCTGGGTTCAGTCCTGGATGCACCACCCTGGCTGGCTAGCTGGTTTAACTCTGGATCATGTTCAAATTCACGTTTTCTCTTCGTCTTGGCAGACGAGCTCGCCAAGAGGCTCCACAGGCCCCAAATCCCAGCTACTCAGAAATCTGAGGCAGGAGGATTCGTGGCCAAATGAATCAAAGCCAGATAGATAAGGCAACTCAGTGAGACCCTGTCTCAAAATGAAGTAAAAGAGCTGTAGCTCAGCGGTAGAACATGTGCCTAGCATGTGTGAGGTCCTGTGAGGTCAAATCAAATCAATAAAAATAGAGAAAAGACTATCTTAAAACACTCCATCTGTCTCTCTCAATGGTAAGGATCGTGGACACCTGGGCCTCTTGGTTCGTAGGCAAAGACCCGACCGCTGAGCTCTACTCCAACCTTGAAGACGTTCAAGCGTGCTATCTCACCCATATCCTGAACACTTGAAAACACTCAGCAAAGCTGTGGGCGCCTAAGGCACACACACAGCTACCTCCACGGATGTTCACTGTTGGTAGGCGGTGGAGTCAGCCTGTGGCACGGTGAGCCCAGGCTTTCCCCTCCCTCCCCACCCTCCATGCCCGCCAGGTACCCACCGCCTTGCTGAAGTTGACTTGGATAAGGTTGGAGAAGGGGTCGCGCTGGATGAGCGGCTGCCCCAGGTTGAAGTGGCAGTCCTGGTCCACGCCTTCCACCCACTGCTGGTAGATCTTTTCCCGGCAGCTCTTCAGGAGTTCCATCATCTCGTCGTACTTCTCGTAGACCAGCTTGGCCTCCATGCTAGACATGACCCTGGGTCGGAGTTGGACATAGCAGTGAGGTTTCACCCTTTGATGTCACCGTTTAGGCCTTCCTAACGCCCCCATCGGTGGCTGCCGATCTGAGGGCGCTGAAGGAGGCTGCCGGCTACCTTCCTCCCAGGACGACAGAGTGAAGGTACCGTCAGATGGTGGCTGAGCCGTACATGAGAAAATAGAGATCTGCATTCTTAGCCTGCCCATGAGCCAAAGCAAATGCCCTAGGAGTCCATCTGGTAGCCTGCCTTGCGGGAACCCAGCTGGCCATAGCTGTTGGGAATGTACAGCCCCCTTTCCTACTTGAGACCAACTAGACTGGTGTAAAGCCAGCGTGACCCCGATGGGTCCCACAGAGTGCCTGCTTCACCAGCAACAGCCTCCATCTGTGCACACCTGCCACATCCCCGCGTCCCTGAGATTGCTGCAGAGCGTTCCTTCCCGCCCCGCCCTGCCCCCACGCCAAATTCAAGAAAAGGGGTCTAGTGATGTCTTCGCTCTAGCAAGCACAGTGAGTAGCCTGTTTGGTCCCAGTCAGGTGGTCTTGGTTTATTTCTGTGAGGTGGAAGATGGGAGTCTCAGGGTGGACCAGCTCCCTCCCTGCAGCCAGGATGCATGGGCTACCCGGATCCTTCCCAGCCCAGCCCTGGGACTCACGGGTGCTCAATGTGCTTCAGGTGCTTCATGGACACCTCCAGTCTCTCCTGAAGCTCCAGGCTCCATTTGAGCTGCCCAGCCACAGAAGACATGTTTTTGTGGATGGGTGGTATCTGGCCTTCAGTGGAGGCCGCCATCTGGGCATCGTACATGAGCTTGGCGTTATCCAGCTCAGTGTTGAACAGCTCCAGCATGACCGAGTACCTGGGCACCACCTCAACGAGAATCAGAGGCCGCTCCAGGAGGGCCCCACACATGTACAGGAGCTGCGGAGACAAGGGAGGAGGTGTGTGCTGTTGCCAGGGTTTGGGCTTCCGGCTCTGTCCCTGGTACTGGCCCTAACCCAGGGTTACTGGGACTGTTGACAAAACAGGAATGGCCAAACTTCAGGACTGAGGAGACATGGGCCTTGTTGAAACAGAAACCCCACCGGAGTCTTTCTCTGTGTGGCAGCTGTTAAACGGAGCCTGTATGAGCCCATGCTGCCTTAGGCAGGGGCACCTTCTTGGAAACTAGCAGAGGCAGCTAAGCCCAGAGCTCGGGAGAATTTACTCCAGACCTGGGCGCACACACACACACACACACACACACACACACACACACACACACACACACACACACACACACAAGAAACAAGGGGCTGTTCACAGAGAGGGGATAGCATGAGGTCCCCTAACGTCTGGAGTTCATAGCAAACACCTAGCATCCCCGTGGACTCCCATAATATTTCCCTTAGCAGGGGCTCCGAGGCCTATATGGATTTTACACTGACCTCAGGTTTTGGTTTGGAAAATATCACCATCACTAAAAATGACCTTTTAAGACCTGAGGACCAACATGACCAACATGACCTGAGGAAGGGAAGGGAAATTTTCAGTCCCCTGGAAGTGGAACAGAGCAGCGTGGGTCTGTAGAGGAAGCGGGAGCAGGGCACTGCCGCGGACCTTCCTCTGTGGTAACCGAGAGGCATCCTTTCCTGTGACAGCTGGGAAACCGGGTCTACGGGCCTCATCATTGCTCTTTGCTGGCTTTTGGTCTCTGGTTTTGGGGACGTGAAGTCCTTTCACTTTCTGCTAGGAGGAGGTCACGTGAACAATGTTCTAGAACGTTCCAGGCAGCATGTGACGCGCTGATGACAGAGAGACCAAGCATCTATAGCGTCAGGTCGGGGACACACAGGGACAACTCCCAAGGGTCTCCCCATGCAGGACCATTTTTTCTAACGTGCCATCATTGTAACGTGAGAATTTAGAAAATGGCCGCGTATAGAAGCAAGCCTGCGTTCTAGTGAGGGAGAAAGCCCTGGGGTAGGCCAATTTTATCACTCTGGGATGAGTGAGGGAGAAAGCCCTGGGGTAGGCCAATTTTATCACTCTGGGATGAGTGAGGCTCTGCCCATCCATGGCCCACCTGCCTCTGACAGAAAAAAAAACAACAACAAAAACCCAATGACCCGTGGGCAACACTCAAGAGGGTGGGTGGCTCAGCTCATGCCCAGGGCTGGGAGACTCCATCCAGCATGTTCCCTTCTTTGAGACCTGAGAGACTGGGGTGTGTATGGTGTCACTTCATGTCTTGGTCAAGCGACCAGATACTCAACTTGTCTGGTTTTGCTGAGTCTGTCTTCCCTGAAGGGTGTGAGATTGTTAACGTTGGTTATCAACTTAACTATGGGCTCCTGCTGGGGTGTGGGGAGGGGGGGGAAGGGTGTGGACAGAAACACCTGGGGAATTAGGACGACAAACACCTGGGTACCTGCTGTGCTCTGTCCTTTCTAGGCACCCGGCCACACCTGTTTCTTGACCATGGCTCCCACTTGCTTGGGTTGAATTGGAAATGAGACCCGAGGCAGCTGGCTGGGCAGGAGGTGGGGTGGGGTGGGAGGTTGTTACCCCTCCCTCCTTGACTTAACTGAGCAGCACTGAATACGTTCTTTACCCACTGCTGTGGAAATGCAGCATTAATTTGCATTCCTTGCTACTTCACCTGAAGTCCCAAGAAATTCTAGACCGTACCTGTTCGCCAGGTCCCCCACTATCTCTGCATTTGCCTTTTGTTTGTTTGTATGTTTTTTGTTTTGTTTTTTTTTTTTTGCGGGGGGAGACAGGGTTTCTCTGCAGCTTTGGTGCCTGTCCTGGAACTAGCTCTTGTAGACCAGGCTGGCCTCGAACTCAGAGAGATCCGCCTGCCTCTGCCTCCCGAGTGCTGGGATGCATTTGCCTTTATAAAAGACAAAGGTTAAACAGCACAGGGTGGGGGTGCACCCGACTCTACAGAGGAGAGGTCTTGGAGTTCCTGTTCAAGAACCTTCCTCAGACTCCCAGAAACCTCTCAATGGGAGAGGTCGCCATCGCGACAGGTGCCCAGGCCACTCTGACTACCTTCAGTGTGTGTGTGTGGGGGAGGGTTCCCTACTGACCTGCACTGAAATTCAGGCTCGCTGGCCCAGTTCAGTATTTTCATGCATCTCATATGCCTCTGTGGTCCTTCCCTGGGCGTTGGCCCTGCAGCGACGCATGGTGTTCACCTACCTTTGCTGAGGACTCGATGGAGCTGCAGTCGTCAAAGGCTTGGCAGAAGATGGTGGCCAGCCTCCTGTCCAGGTCTTGGATTT
Organism: Ondatra zibethicus; assembly: GCA_004026605.1. Lineage (NCBI taxonomy): Eukaryota > Metazoa > Chordata > Mammalia > Rodentia > Cricetidae > Ondatra > Ondatra zibethicus. The sequence continues at coordinate 25,424 of PVIU01006268.1, read as the reverse complement.
TGGTCTCAAAGTCCTTGTAATCTTCATCAAAACTCTAAAAGGAAGTGAAGGGCGGCGATAGGCAGGCAGCGGGGAGCTGTCGCAAACTACTGACAGGCTGGGGGGCTTCAAGGTTTAGTTCAGCCAAGATGGGGCTGACCACACAGCTCAGTGGTGGAGCGCAGGCCCGGACGAGATCACCAGCACCGCCATCTCCCCTTCCTGACCCCAGGTCCTGCCCATGCATCTGCCCATTGGCACGGGGACTGTAGCTTCTGTACTTTTGGTGACAACTTATTAGAGTCTTTATGTCCTGGGACAACCCACTTATTCCACCCAGTGTCACTCCATCCCGTGGGCCAGGGTCAGTCCCCGCCCACGACTTACCGGGTCTCCGGGGTCCAGAGGGTCATATTTGCACTCAGCAAAGACCTTCAGCAGCTCAAAGACCTCATCGTAGATCTGGGTCACCAGGCTCCCCAGGATGTTCCCCCTCACGCCCCCCAGCTCAATCTTCTCCAGCTTCAGAAATTCAATGGCCGTTTTGTAAAGATTCTAGCACGGAGAGAAAGGGCAAGAACCCATCTGCTCCGTGCATTCGTCTCCAGGCCCAATTAAAGAAAATAAGGGTCCCGGGACCTTATCTGAACCAGTGCAGAGAGCCCTCAAATATCATACCCAGGGACAGCATTGCAGGGAGCACATGAGGCATACAGAGGGCATGTGTAGGGTGCGCTCTTCAGCTGTTTCTAGAACACGGAGCAAAAGAGTGTGTATGGGGGTGCTCCTCCAGGAATCACCTCTGCGTTAAGTGCATGGGGAGCCAGGAGGATGAAGCCTGGGATCTGGTCCAGGCACCACGCTGGCCAAAGAGCCTGCATAGATGCTCTGACCTCCACTTCCTCAGCTCTGGAAGGTGCTAGAAAGGTACCAGGGTGTCTCGTGCTCTGGCTCAGCTTCAGGTTTCTCTGTCCCCTGGAGTGCATCCCACACTGAGAGGGATCAGACGGCTGGTGGACACTGGCGCCTGGTCCAGGCAGTCCTCTATGAGGATCCCCCCACTGCCCAATTTTCCCTAACTATGGCAGCCCATGACAATCCCTTCCCAGAAGATGCTTCAGGGTCACGCTCTTTGCATCCAATCGCTCAGCAGATGTTTCTCTGTGTGGTAGTCTTGTCTCCACAACAAGGTCCCCAGTATTTCTTGAGGACAATTAGTAGCATATGCCACTTCTCTCCTCCGTCCTCCTCTTCCCCCATCCCCTCTTCTGGAGTCAGGGTCTTACGCAGCTCCAGCTGGCCACAAACTCACTATATAGTCCATGACCCTGAACTCCTGATCTTCCGGCTCCTGCCTCCCAAATGCTGGGGCTGCAGTGTAAACCACGGCCCTCAGTGGTGCTGGCGATGAAACGCGGGGCCCTGCGCATGCTGGGCAAACACTTGTCAACTGAGTCACGTTCTTAGTTTGTCCTTTTTTTTAGTGGCTTTAGGGCTATGCACATGACGTTAAAAGCCAATCACCTCAGGCACAAGATTTGAAGACAAGAAAGCAAGGTGTGTTGGAAGGGTGAGGGGCTGGGGACATCTCAGCTGCTAGAAGTGCTCGCTGTGCAAACTTAAGGACTTGAGTTCAAATCCCTAGCACCTACATACAGAGTCTGGGCATACACTGGGGGTGGGGGCTGGAGAGATGGCTCAGGGGTTGAGAACGCTTCCTGCTCCTCACAAAGGACCTATGTTTGGTTCCCGGTACCCACACAGCGGCTCACGGCTGTCCTTAGTGTCAGTCCCAGGGGATTTAGTGCCCTCTTTTGGTTCTGTGGGCACCAGGCATGGACATGGTACACACACACGCAGGCCAACACTCATACATGTGCAAACATCTGCCTCACATGCTGGAAACCCCGGAACTATCAGGGTAGAGATGGGAGAATTGCCAAGGCTCACTGGCCGTCAGCTTGCCTCACGTGAGGAAGGCAGAGCGTGATACATGTCTCCTCATCTCCACCCAGGCATAGGAACATGTGTGTTCACCGCAAATGCAGTCTGTTAAATGACGCAGAGGCTCCTTGTCCTACGCAGCTGGAGCCCTCTCACTGCTCCACGCCAGGGGAGACCATCCTGACCCCTTCTTGAATTTTCACTTGACCTGTCTCACTCCATGTCCACACATACAGGGGTCTGAAGTCTCCCCTTGTGTTAATTTTGTGCATTAACTCTGCTTTTGGTGTTAGAGACAGCTGAATCTATTTTCTTTTTACTTGGACTCTTGGATCACGTCCTTAGCTAGAGGTCAACTGTTTTGACCGGTTCTTCCCCAACAATGTTATGAATTATACATCGTCAACTGCTCCCATTGTTCTGAGAATTGACCGACCATAAGATGTTTTGCAGTTTGTTAACTGTCCGACCATAAACCCATAACACATGCCTTTCCCCTGATCATAAAAATAACTGCAAATTTTCACTTTTTAATCACTTCCTCGCTTGGATTAAAGAGACTGCTCTGCTTTTAATCTGGGCCGTTTTCATTCTCTTCCTACAGGAGACTGAAAATATGGCCTCGCCGTGAATACATTTTTGCCTTACAATAGCTTGGTGTTGGCTCCTGGCTTTTGATACCACAACATTTGACTGCTGGCTTGCCGACAGTGGCCACTGTATTGGCTGGGGGACAAGACTGGAGCTAAGGGCAAAGTGGCTGTTGGGTTTGGGAATGGAGGGGGCCTCAAGAACAGTCTCTCCGAGATACAGGAGCTTGCCACTCACTTAGAAATTTCTGACTAGGAGATGATCCTGGAGGTGTTTTTGTTTTGTTTCATTTTGTTTTGTTTTTTCTATTCTTCCCAGAGTTAGGAAGCCCCATACATGCTGGCAGATGCTCTACCACTGAGCCCAGCCCCAGTAGCCTCTTCTGAGGGACGTAGAAATTTTACCTCAATGGTCTGCACACGGTGGAAGAAGGAATTCATGCGGGAGAAGGCAAGGGATGAGGGAAATTCCCATGGCACAGGCGGTCTGTCCTTTAGAAGGCAGAGGATGAGGGAGATGAGAGAGAGAAGGCCATAGTTGTTTTGGCTAGTCCCTCATGCCTACCCATCAGGGATGGCACTGGTATGGCCCAGGGTGTTGAGATCCCCACCTGCCCACCCACCAGGGGTGGCACTGGCGTGGCCCAGGGTGCCAAGATCCCCACCTGCCCACCCATCAGGGGTGGCACTGACGTGGTCCAGGGTGCCGAGATCCCCACCTGCCCACCCACCAGGGATGGCACTGGCATGGCCCAGGGTGCCAAGATCCCACCTGCCCACCCATCAGGGGTGGCACTGGCGTGGCCCAGGGTGCCGAGATCCCCACCTGCCCACCCATCAGGGATGGCGCTGACGTGGCCCAGGGTGCCAATATCCCCACCTGCCCACCCACCAGGGGTGGCACTGGCGTGGCCCAGGGTGCTGAGATCCCCACCTGCCCACCCATCAGGGGTGGCACTGACGTGGCCCGGGTGCTGAGATCCCCACCTGCCCACCCATCAGGGGTGGCGCTGACGTGGCCCGGGTGCTGAGACCTGGCTGCAGGTACCTTAAAGAAAAGCTTCATGTTTGCACAGCAGAAGTCGTAGGCGTGGAAGAGCCCCTTGAGGACGCCCACGGACAGGGAGATGCCGTTCAGAGCCTCCTCGATCTCTCCCTGCAAGCCCTTCAGCACCTCGTCCGGGCTCAGGTAGGTTCTAGTCTAGACAGAAGAAAAGACAGGTATCCCTAAGGCATCCTTGATGAGTCCCCAGGTGGGGTCCTGGCACAGTGGGTACTGGAAGAGGACCAGTCCCCACCCCCAGGGCTCGTTTTGTGTCAAGGTGACAGCAAAAAGGGATTTTTGCCCACAGCAGATCAGGGATCACCAGGCGTGGAAGACACACGGTGTTTTCCTGATCCTATGGCTAGGTTGCAAGCGTGATTTTAATATGCTTTGGTGGCCTGGGTTACAGCCCTTCAGCTGGTGCTGGTGACTGGCCAGCAAGGCACCCTAGGAAAATGCTTGAGAGCCACCCCAGGCTTGGCCTCAGCGTGGAGCCTGAGAATGGCCAGGCCTAAGAAGAATGGAGGGTGGGGGAAGACCAGGCTGGGGAAGGCCGTCACCATTTCGATGATTTGGTTGCAGAACTCCCGAAGGAAGACAATGACCCTGGAAGGCGTGTTGTAGTGCTCCGAAGTGGCCCATATGAAGCAGATTGTGCTCAGCACCTTGACGATGAAGCTGGGGAGCTAGGAGAGACAGCCCAGATTGATGAAGGGGCTGCCTTTTGTTGCAGTGTCCCCGCCTACCTCTTCACACAGCTGGCCCTAGGGGGTCCAGAAGAAGACTCCCAAGGGGACTCTATACCAGACAGCTGCTGAGGGCTCTACAATGCCACTGAGGGCTCCGAGATGCCACCAAGGGCTCCGCGATGCCACCGAGGACTCTATGATGCCATGGGCCTGCCTCTCCCACCCACCAAGTTGCTCTTCCCTATCAACACACCACTGTGAAGTCAGCCTGTTCCATCTCCTCTAACAGGATACGCAGGGGCTTCAGATAGAGAACGATGTCATTGGCTTCCTTCAGTCCTGAGTATGAAGGCACACAGCAGTCAGCGCTGAAGGGACTCAGTGAATATGGGCAGCACTAGAGGTTTCAGCATCCTTCCCACGAGTGGGCTGAAGGACCCCTCATGGGGTGACAGACATCCGGGGTCAAGGACAGCCAGTCTGCACAGCCCCCACCTCCACCCCCCCATAGGTCCAGGGGCTTCATGGACGGTCTCTGGCTCACCTTGGGTGACATTCATGTAGACATTTTGTAAGGCTGGCCAATAGCAGCTTTTGGCTTTTTCTAGAATCTCAACTATCTTGTTCACCTTGGGTCTGTTTAGCTGAGGACAAAAGAGCCACAGCCTCTTAGTCCGACCCTCCAGCGAGAGCAGACTGACTTGGGGCTGCCAAGGCTGAGAAATGTACCAGGAATGTATCTTGAGGTCCCTGGAAGGGCAACACTGAGCTGCCCGCTGCCCGAGTGGCCCAGCAAGAAGTCAATTTCTGGGTGGAAGGAGGCCCTACCTGCTCGTGGATGCACTGCAGGTTCATGAGCCGGGCGTCCCAGAATTCAAATTCCACACGGGGCAGCGGGTGTAGGCCATCCAGCAGGGCCTGAGCCGAGTCCTTGCTCAGCACGTCCCTGATTTGATGGGACCAATCAATGATGATGGTTTCGATGGAATGCAGGAGCGAGTTGTCCAGGGAGGAGGGGATCCTGTCAAGAGCAAGGTCAGGATGATGCTCTTACAGCCCCACGCACATGGATTGCCTCGAACCCTGTGCTATTGCGGAGGGAACCCACCTGTCCCCCACCAGCAGCCTGTAGACAAAAAAAGCTCCAAGCTGCAGGCACTGCCACAACCCACTGCCACCGCCATTGCCACCGCCACCAGCACTGGCAGCGTGTCTGGTCTCATGTCCTTGGCATAATCCAGCTACCTAAGGGAGGCTGAAGATTTCCCCCTCCCCAGGGAACAATGCCCAGAGCAAAGAGGAATGGGAGCTTTCAGAGATGCCCAAGGAGCCAGAGATACCCAGATAAACACCATACAACATGGCCTATATTGGGGGCTTAATGCACAGTCCATGAAGGACCAGGCAGGATGGAACTTAGGAGTCATCGTCCAATAGCTGTTTGTGGACAAGTTCAAGGAGGTAACTTTTGCTTTTTAATTGTTTCACATACCAGGGTGCCTCAAGCATCCCTTGACCTCTGGCTGCCACCATCTCTACACCTTGACTTATGCCTTCCTGTCCAACATCCCTCCTACTCCCTCCGCTGCCCTTCAGCATGGCATCTCAAAGCCATCTCAATACGTGGTTACCCACTGAGCCTTGTCAGGACTACCCTTGTATGTAAATGGGGAGGAGACTAGATGCAGGTGGCTCCTCCTGGGTGTGGGCGCTGCAGGATAGTTGGATAGGGATTCCCAGGGGCTCCAGTGTCTGGTGTCCTCTCCTGCAGACTCGGTGCCATCCCGCGCTTGAGCATCCCACGAATGCCAAGGCATGGAATCCACCTGCAGTTACGTCTGAAGTTCACAGTCCCCTTCCGGCTGCCGCCTACCTCTCCATGGATTCCAGGCTGCCCAGGTGCTCTGGGATGGGCAGCAGGGTTTTCCCCTTGATCTTGCCTCCCATCACAAACATTTCATTCTTCAGCCGGTGGACTTGCTTGACAATATCTTCGGAGACCACCCGGGGCCAGCCAGCCATGTTCTCACTCTGGTTTAGCAGAGAATAGAGGACCTGAAAGGGGACACGACGGTGACTCTACCTGACTCCGCTCTTCTAGACGATTTGGAAGACCTATGTGCCCAGAGCCATGAGAAAGGTTTCTCCTGGAGATGGCACAGCTGGAGTTCTTGGAGCAGTGATGGCCCAGCTACCTGTCTTTGAGAATCTGAACCACACCTTGCCCCCATAACACATTTATGCCACCTACCTTGTAGGAAGTTTAGGGTGAGGGCTGAGAAAGGCTGAGTTATGTCCCTAGGCACATATATAGTCCCATCTCCTATATTTTGATATGCGGATACAGCTGGAAACAGTCCTGTGTGTGTGTGTGTGAGACACACACACACACGAACCCATACATGAATCCATGCAGGGGTATGTGACCATGTAGAAGTCATACAGGCCAGTGTGTTTTCCATCTTTGTTTTTTTTTTTAAAGATTTATCTATTATATATAAAGTGTTCTACCTGCATGTTTGCCTACACACCAAAGAGGGCACCAGATCTCATTACAGATGGTTGTGAGCCACCATGTGGTTGCTGGGAGTTGAATTCAGGACCTCTGGAAGAGCAGTCAGTGCTCTTAACCACTGAGCCATCTTTCCAGCCTGTCCATCTTCTTCTCTGAAGCAAGGTCTCTCACTGAACCTGGAACATTTGTCATCTAGACTGGCTGGCCAGCATGCCAATGGATCCTCCTGTCTCTGCCTCCCAGGGCTTGGATTGCAAGACACCAGGACCACTGACTTTTATGTGGTGCTGGAGATGGGAACGTGTGCTCTCAATGTTTGTGCAGCAAGCCCTGTGCCCACTGAGCCATCTCTGCCCAGCCTAATATGTCCTTTAAAGGGGCAATAAAGTAAATTAGACCAGTAGGCTGAGCCCTAACCTAGTAGGACTTGAGTTCTCAATATAGAAAGATAAGGACAAAAAAAAAAAATTCATCCCAGAGGGAACAGGAAGAGACAGCCATCTACAAGCCAAGGTCAGAGGTGTGGTAGGAGAGGGCCAGCTGGCCCCTGACCTTGGGCTCCATGGCAGCTGAGTTGATCGCGGCCTTCCACAGCATCCAGGCCCTGCTCACCAGCCTCCTGGCTTCACATTTCTCTTTGATGAAGCACAGGCAGGGTCCCAGGTCCTTTTGTTCTATTATGACTAGGAGGGCTAAGCAGCCCAGTCGACCGGTGTGGCCCACCAGAGGCTATCCCCATCCCCATTGAATCTGCTGAGGGCAGGTACAAGGGCATGACAGTGGCACAGAGGAATAGGGAAATAGGAATGATCTTGGAGCTAGCTAGGGCTCCTGCCACGTCTCTTGGAGCGGGTCTGTCTGCATTTCCAGCCAGCTCTTAGGTGAGGCCACTGGGCTTGCACACTGCTAGAGCAATGGGGACTTGGGCCCCTCACTCCGAGTCCTCCCAAAGCCTCGGTGCTCCGGCCCCACCCTGCCAGTCTAGGCCCGCGCACCTCTTCCACTACAGCGATCAGTTGCTCCACGGGCGTGGGGCTGATGTCCCCGTAGAGGAGACGGGTCTTATAGTTGTCCTTGGTGATGTTCTCAGGTTTTGTCTTGATAAAGTAAATGCCCTTGGACTTGAGGGACTCTGGGAAGCCCAAGCAGGGGATGATCATGCCCGCAGCATTGAGTGTCAACACCAGCACAGAGACTTCAGCTTTGTCAAAGAATTCCATGAGCAGGGCCATGTTCTCCTCGGCTCCGATCAGTTTGCCCCACTTGTCTGCCTTGAACTTGAGGACGATAGAAGACACTGCCTCCAGATACTCGACTCTGACATCTGGCATGACAGTCATTGTCCCCTTTCCTTACGGCACAGTCTGCTGAAAACGGGCAGGTGTCAGCTGGTTTCTGAGCTCCCAGAACCCCACAGAATCCCCGTTAGCCAAGCCAGTAGAAGGGACTCATTGGCTTTTGTTTTCATCTGTTGGCTTGGCTGTTGTCAAGGGAGGGGCCCCTGTTCCTGGTGTGGGGTCAGCAGGTAAATGGTGTACACTTGTGTTATTGTGACCAGAAGATTAAATAAACTGGAAAAGACAGAGGGAGACATGGGGGGGTGGAAGAGAAGTGGCCACATCCGCATGGGGGTGGTGTGGGCAAGGCAAAAGGGGACAGGGATGAGGGAGAGTTAGAAAAGAAACTGAGGAAGGATACCCAAGAGTGACCTCTGACCTCTATGTATGGATATGTGTGTGCGCATGCGCGCACTTGGGCTGCTCAACTCCTCTAGGGCTCTGTGTTTCAGTCCATCCTAGAACCAGCCATTGTCAATGTCAGCATTTGCAGGCCACATTGGAAGCCATCAGATCCCAGCCTTTGGCTTGGGCAAAGCCAAGGTTGGAGGCTTCTGAGGTGTTACAGGTCCTCAGGGCCACACCAGAGCTGGTGCTCAGCCCTGCCCACATCTGAGTGAGGTGGCACTGTGTAGCTTCAGTGACCCAGGACTTTCCTGGTGCCCAAGGCTTCTCGGTGACAGGTGGCAAGGTCAAGAGAGAGGAAGGAGGAGGGTGGGGAGAGTCAGTGGTCCATGAGCCAAACCTGTCTGATTTGGGCCCTTCTGTGAGCAAGGGGAATGACAGTTGCCTCTCCACCACACAGGGGGAGCCACGCAGTGACATCAGCGAGCCATGCAAGGGCTTGCTGGGTGTGCTGCTGAGCCAGCCCCTCCCAGCACCATGTCACTTAAAGCCTAGGTGCTGGAGCGTCAATGTTTAAGGGGGCCCTCCTCTCTTGTCAAGTTGATGTTACAACTGAGGTTGACGGGACTGCCCCTGGTTTACCGGTTTTGTGGATTTGGGGTTTCACAACTGGTCTCATCTCAAATCCACAGTGTCATTTCCTGGGGTGCTGGCCACGAGGTGATAGTTTACAACACTGTCCCATGAAGTACTTCTCAGGCCCACCAGCCCCTCGGACTATTCATGAGGGGTAGCTGGCAGGATTGAGGCTGGGCTGGCTCAGGGGCAGCTACAGAGAGGGCGTACCAGTAAGCCTGAGCGAGGAAGGAGTGGGGCCATGACAGCCAGCTCCAAGCAGATAGCAGGGACAGCACTTGGTGAGCGGTAAGTCTGCTGCCGGCCAGGACCCGGGCTTCTACCCTATGTGCCAAGGCCCCTCAGCTCCCCAACACCCCAGCCTGGTTTAGACTGCTCACCAGACCCACGTGAGTATGTACTTCGGTCAAGAGACAGCGCCTTTTCCCAGCAACGAAAGGAAATGGCTTCTGGTCCTTGAGAGGCTCCAACTGCCACAGAACTATGGAGTGTCAGAGTACCAGAGACTTCTAGAACCTTCTCCTAAATAGGCAGAGGGAGTGCAGCAGATGGCTAGCCCACTGTTCACAGAAGCAGGAGTCTGGGCTCTGAGCCCAGGTCCAGTTTTACTCTGTAAAATGCCTACTAGATGGGATGAACTTCTACTTTTTTATTAAGACCTTTTATTCTTCCAGATCAAATAATTTTTTATTACTTTTATATTTAATATATTTATTATTATTAATGATTTATTATTATTATTTTGGTTTTTCAATACCAAGTTTCTCTGTGTAACAGCTCTGACTGGCCTGGAATTTGCTCTGTAGACCAGGCTGGCCTCAAACTCACAGAGACCCATCTGCCTCTGCCTACCGAGTGCTGGGATTAAAGGTGTGCATCACCATGCCTAGCTCAACAATTTATTAATTTTTAAGAATTCCATGCAATGTATTTTGATCCTATTCACCCCCCTTTCCCCCTAATTCTCCCTAGAGCCACTTTCTCCCCCTCCAATTTTGCCCTTCCCTTTTTTAAACGACCCATAGGGTCCAATGTGTGATGCCTGTCCACCGTGAATGGGAGTTGTCTGCTGGAGTGGGGTTGACCTACCTTGACTTCCCCCCTTTTTTCTCTTAAATTTTATTTGTTTTATTACAGGGCGGGGTGGGATCATGATGATGATGTGAAAGACACAAAGAATACATGAAAAGAAAGTTGAAAATAAGAAATGGGTCTTCACGCTTCAAATGATTTAGTTAAAAAATTTCTCACAGATCTACCTAGGCACTTGGGTTTTAGTTCATTCCAGATGTCGTCATCAAGTTGACAACCAAGAACAGCCATCACACTAGCGTATGGGACTGAGGAATGATTGACAGTTGCAAAGACCAGGGTATGGAGAAGGTTCTCACCTCAGTAGGAGAGACTGAGCATCGATACAGAGTAGCCAGGCCATCTGTGATGAGCCCTGCCTCCACCTCATGGATTGCTCAGTGACCTCAAAGGGCTTCATGGGAGCCGCCCTCAGTGTTCCTGCTTTTCCTGCATTCTCCGCTCTGCAGCTCAGCACCATCCACCAGATAAAGCCAAGTGCAGCACTGTTGCTGGAGACCCGCTAATTGCAGTAAGATGAATGACCCCCCCCCGGCTTGTCTTCCTTTTAGGTTTACGGGACTCAGGGGCCTCCTTCTCCGCCTCCACCCAGTTAACGCAGAACCTCCTCCTAGCTGAGCTTCACGGGTGGCAGAGAGCTGGCTTTTATGAAATCTTTTGTCTCTGCCTCCAGTTCTCCCACCCCTCTGCCTTCCACAATCCCTTCTGGGCAGAAGCCATGTGTTCCTCTGTTCCCAAAGGCTCATTGTCCTGGGTGGTTTTTTGTTAACTGATGAGAACCTCCTGTTAAAATCAAAAGTTGCTGGTTGATAAGGCAGGCAGCTGTACTTGCCTTTCACAGTGGGCTTCCCTCTTTAGTCTTCAGAAGATAGGCTGAGCAAGTTGCTTTTGGTTATGGTGTTTTATTGCGGCCACAGAAACCCTAACAAAGACAGAGGTCAGGGCTGGCTTCAGCTTAGGACTCTCAGGTAATTATCTGCAGGGAAAACCAGGGCAAGAAGACTCAAGGCAGGAACCGGGAGTCAGGATCCAGGAGGCAGGATCCGGGAGGCAGGATCCGGGAGGCAGGATCCAGGAGGCAGGAATGGAAGCAGTGGTCATGGAGGGTGCTGCTTACTGGTTTGCTTCTTGTGGCTTGCCCAACCTGCTTTTTCATTTCATCTATGACTACCAGTCCAGAGAGTGGCACCATCCACAGTGGCCTGGGCCCCTCCCACATCAATCATTTATCAAGAAAATGCTCAACAAATTTGCCTGTAGGCTAATCTTATGGATACATTTTCTCAACTGAGAAAACCTCTTCCCAATACATTGTGGGATAACCACCAGAAAAGACGTCTCAGATATGGGTTTGAACAGTGGCTCTCAACCTGTGGGTGGTGACCCCTTTAGGGTTGAAATAACTCTTTCACAGGGCTCACATATCAGATATCCAGCATATCAGATATTTACATTATGATTCATAACAGTAGCAAAATCACAGTTCTGAAGTAGCAGTGAAGATAATTTTATGGTTGGGGTCACCACAGCATGAGGAACTGTGTTAAAGGGTCACAGCGTTAGGAAGGTTGAAAACCACTACAATAGAAAGTCTTCATTAGCTGCCTGGTGTCTACGCTGGGGGTTCGGGTCCCAGTGTCATCCTGAGCCTCTCTCAGGGTGAGCTTTTAAGCACAACACCACATCCTGGGTTGACAAACTTCTTCCGTTAACGAGAACAGGTAACCAGAAGTGGAACTGCGGAAGTCAAAAAGCAAGGTTAGAACACTCAGAGACTTTCCTAGAACCATGAGCTTTGGTGGATTAGGCCTTTGCTGGTGGTGCTGTCTACACGCTGAGTCTTACTGCCCGAATGATACTTCCATCATGGCATCCATTGCGCTAAGGCCGGGGCCCTGTTACAAACGACTCCAGCTTTGTCAAGTTGACTTACGACGAACCAGAACTGATAATCTTCCAATGACTTTTCAGGGAGGTGTATGGATACCCCCACCCCCGGAAGGGAGCTCTCGGAGAGGCTCAGCATCCAGTGCAGGTCACACAGCAAGCAGCCGGGCTCAGTCTCTGACTCCAGTCCAGTTCTCTGAGGACCTTGTTGAGGTGCTGTGGTGCCCAGTCTTCATGGTCAGCGGCACTGGACTCCGCAGCTCTGGCTATGTCGGCTAGCGTGACCTGGAGAGGTCTCTCACTACTCAGCCTTTGGGATAAGATCAGATGTGGAGAAGTTTCACCAAAAAGGGAAGACCCACCTTGAGTGAGGGTGGCCCCGTCCCCTAGACTGGGGTGCGGGCAGCACCATCCCCTGGGCTGGGTGGGGTCTTGCACTGAATAAAGCCAGCTGAGCACTGCATCCGCCTCTGCTTCCCACCTGCAGATGCAACTTGACTGCCCAGATAAACCCTTCCTTCCTTTACTAACCCAGTATGTTAGCTGAGCACGCACCCCACACGCAAGGCTGGGAGCTGGCAGGGTGACCACTTCCAGCACCAGTGTATCAAGACACACTGGAAGGCAGGCTTGTCAGAGCAACTGCCCGGTGTGACAATCCCCAGAGTCTTCCTGAGACAGCACCATTGGCAGAGTGCTTACCTAGTGCTCACAATGCCTGCTCCGCTGGCCTTGCTCCTCAGCACCCCATCCACTGGCTACAGGAACAAGACTGGCATCCCAGCACTTGGGAGGTAGAAGAAAGGGGATCTGAAGTTCAAAGTCCTCCTCACTACACAGAGAGTTTGAAGCCAGCCTGAACTACGTGAGACATGGTCTCAGAAGTACAACAGACCAATGGGATGGCTCGGTGGGCATCGGCACGTGCTGCTAAGCCTGACGACCTGCATTTGATGTCTGGGACCCCCTATCATGGGAGGAGAGAATGGGCTACCGTAAGCTGTCCTCTGATCTCTCTGTGGGCACAGACAAACACATGTATATATGTGTACCCACAAAAATAAACATAAAATGTCACAAAGCCACGAAGACTCCGGTTTTCCTTCTGGTGTGCAGAACTCTGCACCACCGCTGCACTCTTTCAAAGTATGTGCTGGGACGGTTTTCTGGACCAGCAACATGTGACTGGATGCGTGGCAGTGCCTGACTCACGGCGACTCCCTTCCTCTTCCGCGAGCACACACCATGATGCAGCCGTAGCCTCTGGGAGGCTGAGATTCCTTCTCTGCTATTCCATGGGAACATGGCTCAGTATATCCTGAGTGCCGCCCACATCAATGTGTCACACGCCTTCGGCTCCAGTCCCTGTCACCATTGCTCCAGCTTTGCCCGTCAAACTGCCCTGTGCTCTTTAGCCCAGCAGTGGCTGTGAGAACTTTGCCACGTGAGCTCACCAGATTGAGGCTCCCCAGCAAGTTGCAAAGTGGTGCGGGAGAATTGTCTGTATTCTGTCAATCATGTTTTAAATAAATGCTGATTGGCCATTAGCCAGGCAGGAAGTAGAGGTGGGGCAATGAGAACAGGCGTATTCTGGGAAGAAGGAAGTTCTTTTGCACTCCTGCCCAGACCACCGAAGAAGCAGGATGTGACCTGCCCTGCTGAAAAAGGTACTGAGCCATGTGGCTAACATAGATAAGAATAATGGGTTAATATATGTTGCAAGAGTTAATAAGAAGCCTGAGCTAATGGGCCAATCAGTTTATCATTAATATAGACCTCTCTGTGTGATTTCTTTGGGACCTTTTGACTGTGGGACCTGGTGAGAGGACAGAAACCCCAACAACCAGGCACTCATGCTACAGCAAAGGCTCACACAGGAAGCAAACATCAAACTGAATGCCAGCGGAAACAGTAGAGGGCTGAGTGCCAGAGGAGGATAGGGGAAGACAGTTGGAGGCAGCCTTCAGAACCGGGGTGGGTTACACACAGCAGGAAGAAGACAGGCAGGCTGGGCGGGAGGACCGACACCAGGGCATGGTGCTTTGGGCATTACAGGGAATAAATGGGGCCTGAGGAAGAACAAAGCAGGGGAGGGCACCATGAAGTGTTTGCACTTGGAGCCTCCTGGAGTCTGAGAAGCTAGAGTCCCAGCAGGAAGCAAGAAACAGGAAGTCCGCATGTGACTTAAGATGCAGGCATCCCAACCACAAGGCCCTGCTGTGCCTCCAACAGGAGGTGGGTATCTAAGGCTCCTGCATGTGGCCTGGCCCCGTGATTTACTGAGATCAACAGGATGCAGAGGAAGTGATGTGGGAGTGCTGGAACGGTCTAGCCTCAGACTCCCCTGTAGTGATGCTGTAACAAATAAAGCTTGCCTGAGGAGCACAGTGCAGAGCAAGGCACTAGTTAGCAGCAGAGACTGGCAGCAGTGGAGCACACCTTTAATCCCAGTCCTCCAGAGGCCGACAGATCTCTGTGAGTTCAAGGCCACCTAGCGCTACACTAGAGAGCTCCAGACTCAAAGAGAAACAGAGCCAGGCGTGGTGCTCACACCTTTAACCCCAGCACTAGGGAGGTGGAGACAGGAAGCCATATGGCAGGGCAGAGAGAGGAATAGAAAAGGCAGGAGGAGACGTGTTACACTCCCCGCTCCAATATTTGGTCCCATCCCACCCCTTCCCACCTTCATCCAAATAGCCACACTCTCCATCCTGGGTTGAAGAGTTGGAGACAGCAGGCATGCCAGCCAGGTATGATGGCATGCTCATGCCTGGGACACTCTCAGATTCTCCAGAACACAGCACAGAGGTCACTGTCTCCAGCCAGGCTTGGCGTCACCTGCAATCCCAGCACTTGGAAAGTGGAGGCAGGAGGATCGGGATCTCCTGAAGGCCAGTCTAAGCTACAGAGTGAGTTCAGGGCCACCCTTGGCTACATGAGACTCAATCTTAAAAGACACACACACACATAGCCAAGCGGTGGTGTGTGCACACACCTTTAATCCCAGTACTTGGGACGCTCAAGACCAGCCTGGTGTATGGAGTGAGTGCCAGAACAGCCAGAGCTACACAGTGAGAGCCTCAGTGGATGGTGGTGGGGGGATCGCAATATCACCACATGGTTAGGAAACAGCCCTGGTAAGACCGCTGCGCAGAAGGGACTTCCCCATGGAGGCTGTGCACCCACGCTTGCATCAAAAAGGCAGAGGTGGCTTTGATTTCGTAACATGTAGCAATTACATGTCACAATTCACGATCTATCTTGCCTAATGTTCTTAGGCCTATGTGGCCTTTTCCTGCATGTCAAGGCAACATGCAAACTTAGGATTTGCTTAATGGGTGGTCTAGACTCTCTGAAAGAGCTGTTGCTATATCGTAGCTGGCGAATTGACAATCTTCCTCCTAGACTTTCAGCATAGGTGTAAGACAGAGGACCCTGTCGAGTCTCTTCGTGGCTATCATGAGGCCCTTAAGTCTGGACTCTATAAGGTAGAGTTCTGGGTATGAGAGTTTCCCTCCTTCTGCCATGTGGGTGTGAGGGATCAAATTCAGGCCATCATGCTGAGCCACCTCAAAGGCCTAATGCCTTGTTTCTTCAAGGGCACACCAACACAACATCAGCACACCGGTGACCTAGTACACCCCCCGGGAGACACACTCTGATCATATCCAGCTGTAGCAAGTCCCCATGGATGAAAGTCAGAAATCTTAGCCCCATCCCTCTTTTTGGTGGCACTTTGGAGGGTACAGGGATGAGGCTGCAGGGAGATCTGAGCTGTACAAGAGTAGAGAGCCTCAGCCAGGTGCTCTGACATCTTGTCCTCACAGTGCGAGAGATGGAAGAGCCGAAGGCACCAAGATGTTCTCCTCAGCTCTCTGCCCTCCCTGTGAGGACACTCTGTGACTTAGTCACCTCTCCAGAGCCTACCTTCTCATGTCACTACCTTGAGGTATAAATTTCATCACGTGGATGTTGGAGGACACGGAAACTCAAACCAGCACCCACTCGGCTTTTGGACAGGGTGTCTGAGTTCTCAGTGGTACAGAGAGACCCAGAACGCTGTCAATCTTGCCACCACCATCAGGGCTTTGGTAGATAGACTAGTGTGAGGCAGGAATGGGTCTCGGTTGAGTAAGGGATGGACCATCCCAGCCAGCCACATTCCTCCTCCATGTCGTGTGGGTCCTTGTGGCAACTGTGAGCTTCACAAGCTTGCAGCAGGCATGCCTTACTTCCTCTGCCCAAGACTCCTGATGCCACAGCAAGGGGCAAGTGTGGGAAACCCTGTGCAGGCAGCACAGGCAGGTCATGGCAGCCTCCGAGGACACGATGAAGATCAGAATGCCCACAAAATTCAGCAGGAATGGAGACAGTGTATCACCTGGCAGAGAACCAAAAAGACAGCCAACCCATCTCCGCCACGCAGCAGCCAGCCCAGGAATCTACTCTGGCTGTTTATACTTCATCTGCTAGCATAAAACATGCCTGGGGACACCCAGAGAACAGCCAACTCCTGTCCTTCAGTCCAAGAAGAAGCTACCGGCACCCAAACCAGCTATGGGTGTTCCAGGAATGGTCACATAAATGGCCAGAGTCCTGGCCCAGCCAGGTGACTCCTAGTGAGACACGACTACTGCCAGCCCTGGCTAAACAAGGCCTCTACTGAGGACTGGTACTGTGATAAATACTCGGGCAGAGACCACAATCGTCATGGCCATTCTGGACCTAAGGCTGCTGAGACCCTACTAGTCACCTGGTTCTCCTTGCTCTGAGATGCCAGAAGGTAACTTGCATTGAGCTGTGGTCTTGAAGGTGCCTGCTGGGCTGCTGTTTGAAGCCTTTTCCCTGACCTGAATCCACAGGCTATCGTTGGCATACCATCACTTTGGGGGTCCCAGCACTGGCAGAGCCCAATTACCAGGTTCCTGCTATCGTCTGCTCCCTCCACCTGTCAGTTTCTCATTTGCTGACTGGAAGGGCCTTGCTGCTTGCGTGGCATTTGCTAATGGGGACATCTGGCCAGCTGGTCACCAGACATGTACACCTGCCCTTGAGCTGAACGTCAGTCAGCACCTCCTCCAGTTCCCATAAGCAATGGTGAATCTGGGGTCCTACTGCAAACACCATGACATAATAGGTTTGTAACAAGGGCTACGAATTGGGGATTCCAGAAGCTCCCCCTGGGACGGGGGGGGCACACAGCTCTATAGGCAGAGTGCTTCCAAGTCTTGGATTCAGTCCTCAGCTCTAAGTCACACTGGGAGTGGTGGCCAGCACTCAGGAGGTGGAGACAGGAGGATGTGAAATTTGAGATCACTTTCAGCTACACAGTGAGTTCAAGGCCAGCCTGGGTTACATGGAAAATCTGTCTCAAAAACAAACAAACAAAACCAAGGAGCAATTCTAAGGAGTCTAAGGTCTAGCCAGGCATGCTGGAGATGACCTCTGCCAAAGATACCTTGGTACCTATCTGGAGAAGGCAACCGTCCAAGTGGTCCTCAGCCAAATTCATGAAGTGCGATGAAAAGCCCACCCAGCCTGGTCCTCCATCTGCCTCCATGGAGACAGAGGACAAGCAAGAACACAGCAGGGTATGAAGAGGATCTCACACTCCCTGGAAGGGCAGGGATTTTTTTGTTTGTTTTAACGAATATGGTATCATCTCTCCCTTTTAGTTTTTATTCTTCCCACTGATAGCCACCACTAGGCAACCAGACCATCACAAATTCTCTCCAGGAACCAAAGAGGGAATGAAAACAAGAGAAAGCAGACATCAAAAAAGAAAAGTAGAGTTCTGCTGGTGAGCAATGGAGGAGGGCGGTGGAGGAGAGTGGTGGAGGAGGGCGGTGGAGGACAGCAGTGGAGGACAGCAGTGGAGGAGAGCAATGGAGGACAGCAATGGAGGACGGCGGTGGAGGAGGACGGTGGAGGAGGGCGGTGGAGGAGAGCGGTGGAGGACGGCGGTGGAGGACGGCGGTGGAGGAGAGCAGCTGAACAGAGGGACTCAGCCACCAGGTCACTGGACGTTACAGAGTAAACCATATGTAGAATGCAGGGAACAAGTGTGCTAAACCAAGCTGCCCAGGGATGCTGCTGCCCATGGGTCCTTGTATGAGGAACTGTGCCCTAAGGTGACATACACATCTATAGAAAGTCCAGCTAGGACTGTGCTCCTAGGACAAGCAGCCAAGTGTCAGCCAATCTACAACTCGTCAAAGACCGTCAGCTGTTCAAACCATAAGGCAAATGCAAGCTGTAGCCAGCATGACCATCCCTAGGTGTTTCCTTCCTGTCCCTCCATTCCATTTCTGTCTCCAAATATCTTCCTCTCTGAGAGCGTCTACTATAACAGATTTGTAAATAAAAATCAAGTAAGATCTGCAACTTTGCAGTCATTCTGTCGTCCTTCAGGAAGTCCCCTGCCCCCTAACAGCTGCCAGGTAGTCTCCCTGTGTTCAAGGACCCTGGGCTCAGGAAGCAGCACCCCTCTCCATGTCAATGCCGGAGCATGGCAGGCATGAGTGGCCCCTGCCTCAGCTTGTAGGTGAGTGGGCAACAATTCATCAGGTTCCCCTGGGGAGAGAGGCCACAGAAGGCAGCCACAGGACTGTCCTCTGGGCCACAGGGGGCTGGAGTAGCCACGTCTCTGTAGGAGCCCAACGCTGGGAGACTAGCAGGGAATGATCCACCGAACTCTTCAGTGTACAACAGCCTGATGCCACTGGAGTGTCCATCAGCCACCAGAGACCTCCCCACTCCATCCTCTTGCCATATCCCTACCAGCCTGCAGGAATGGCAACTTAGGCCTGGGAGGGGACAGACAAACAGAGGAGAGGCCAGGTCTCCCTGCCAGCCAGAAGCTATGGGCCTAGTGCTTGAACAGGAGCTGATGTTTATCTGAGTGCAACAAAGTGAAACCAGTTGGTTATCAGTGGGGGTGGGGGTGGGGAATGCCTGACAGACATGTTTACAGGTTAAGTTAAATTTGGTTTTCTTGTTGCTAGGCAGGAGAGAGGCACTGTCACCCGGGCTGAGGATGCATAAAAATAGATCTTCACTTTCGCATGCAGCTGACGGGCGAAGGTGGAGCCGCACCCGCCTTAAGTCAGAGAGATGTGGCACTGGACCCAAGCCTGTGCCAGAGCAGAACCCTAACCAGCCGCACCCCAGAGAAGGCAGGGCTGCAGTCACAGAAGCAGCAACCATGGAGCACCCTCCTGACCCCAAAGAAAAAACACACACAGAACCTAGCTGTTTGAAAGATCAAGGGGGCTGAAGAGATGGTTCAGAAGTTAAGAGCACATACTGCCTCTTACAGAGGACCCAAGTCTGGTTTCCAGAACCCTGGTCAGGCAGCTCACAACTGCCCATCACCCTAGTTCTTGGAAATCTGATGCCCTCTTCTGGCCTCTGTTGGCACTGCACCCACATGGCATACACTCATACACACATACACAATTAAAAATGAATAAACCTTAAAAGGAAATAAAAGATTAGCAAGCTGGGTAGAGTGTCACATGTCTGTAAACCCAGCACTCAGGTGGTAGAGGCAGGGGAATCCTGACTTTGAGGCCAGCCTGGGTGTACGATCATGTCTTTTAAAAAAATCACAGGAAAACAAACAATCAACAAAACAAATGGCTAAAAGTTAAATGAAGATAAGAGCAAAAAATGCTAATGAGGGTTGAGAATGTAGATATGATTCAAATAGGCAGATTAAAAAATATACAGATCTGTATAGATCCTTTAATGCAATAACTGCTTATTCTACAATATCTTCAACTGGTTTTCCTGACCATGTACTCCAAGGTCTTCCAGTGCTCTGGAAAAGCAGAGTTCCACCTCCCCTTGGACCCTGCATCTATTACAAACTCTCCCTGGATCCCTGTGCATCCTGACACTGAGGCCTGCCAGACCGCAGGACACTGACAAGGACACTGGGCCCAAGGGAGGCAGTATAAACCAACCAGCCAACCCAAGAAAAACGAGACATGGCGAAGGGTGTCCCCCACTACTGAGTTCTATTGTGTCCCCTCCTCCCCACACTCCCAGGCTGAAGGGCTAACCCGCAGGCATATCTGGAAGTAGCGTCAGTACTGCGGTGGTTAAGATGAGATCATGCTGGAGTTGGTGGGCCCAGATCCAGCACGGCTGGCATCTTTAGACAAAGGGAAAATGTGATCACATGCAGGAGAATGCCATGAGAATACATAGGCAGAGCTAGGTGACAGAGGCCACAGCCACCCCAGAAGTCATAAGAGGTCTGGTGTAGCCCCACAGGGGGCACCCAGAAGAGGCCTTACTCTGACTTGGGACGTCCAGAGCTCCAGGTCTCCTTACAGGTTTTGATAAATCTCCTGGGCACAGGCGATGTCCATGTCTTGGCACACAGGACCTGAGCAGGGCACAGTTCTAGGCCACAGGGTAAATCTAGTGCATGGCGTGGCAAAGCCTCAACAAGAACAGGAGGGAAAGTAAGGCTCTGGGGCCCTGGGGAAACTCAAGATCCCAGACTCCCCAAGGCCATGAGCAGAATTGATGCTGTGGCCCACTGGGCTCCTTCTGGACAGCAAGAATGGTTCATTGGCAGCTAGCCATTAATGGGATTGGTCATCTGAGTAAATTGAGGTTGGGAAACCATAGGATCACAACAATACTCAGATCAATAGATCACGTCAATACACAATGAAACTGAACATTATAAGATGCATGTATTGAGAGCTCAGGGCCAAGGCACAGTCTTTTCTGTGTTCCGTGGCTAAGACAGGGACCGAAACACCACTGTAGGCAGAGGAAGTCCATTCTGAGTGGCAAAATGGTGAATGAACTCATGTGAGTAGAGTCGCCCCTCAGAAGCCACAGGGCACTGGTTCCAGGAAGTCCTCCAGAGTCTGAAGCCGCACAGGTTCCTTCTTTATAAAAATGTGGTACCTGCATGTCACCTGTATGTGTCCTCTTGGTGAATCACTCCCAGGACACTGTAATGCCTGCGGTGACATCAGGGCATGCACGCAGGCTCTGTGCATGTGTGGTAACACCCACGTGGGGTTGGCTAAACCTGAGGATATGAAGGGGCAGGGCAAGCTCACTATGTTCAGAGCTCCAGGTGCTGAGGGCAGGGTCCTTCACAGTCCTTGCAATTTATATGGGCAACAGGGTGGTGAACTAGTCCCACAGGCAGAATGTGCTCCCAAGACAAGGATCCCTAAGGGGCTACTGAGGTCAGAGAGAGGTGAAGGCAGCTGGAGACATTCACCCACAGATCCTGGGAAAGGTAGGGGTGGGGGCTGCTGGGCCTACTGTAACCTTGAGTCCAGAACTTGGAAATGCTACAGACTGCAGGTTTCCATACAGGCTTTGGCCTGGTTTCTGCTTGGTGGCAGCCTGTGACAGTGAGTCTTCCTCTCCACTGTATACCTCTGCTGACTCTTTGTTGACAAAAAATCCATCAAGAAACCACCACCAATGCCAAAAGCAAGCAGACGAACCTTGAAGCCTGCTGAATGCCACAGCTCAGACGCAAAGACCAAATACCATCTGTTGTCATTTGTGAGGTCCCTGGAGTGGTCAGTTCACAGGGACATAATAGATCAAGGTCACCAGAGGCTGGAGGGGGATGAGGAGCCAGTGTTTCATGGGCAGAGTTGACTCTGGGATGCGGATAGCAGGGATGGGTTCACCAACAATGCAAGTGTGCTGCGCAGTGTGTGCACAGTGTGTGGATCGGGAATTGTTTGAGATGGTAAGCATACACTATTACGTACGAGCACCATTTCAACAGCCTGGAGAGTGAGATAAAAATCTACTCATCTATATTTTTAAGTCCTGATATTTGATTTTGTCCGACTGCATTTTAGGATGAATTCCACATAGCACACGGGCTTACCAGATTTGGTTTGTGGACCAGGAGGGACCATCTGGCAGCACCCTGCACGCATGTTTTGCCCCTCACAGAGTTCAGTCATGGCAAAGGTAAACAGTGATTCTGCACAGGTCTAAGACACGCAGCTAGTGCAGCCTAGGCGAGAACGCCACGAATGGCCCTCTGCTCCAGGTCACATGGGGTCCACTTAGTGCTGTCTAAAGCGGACAGACAGGCATATGTAGAGCCTCGAGGACTGGTCACCAGAGGTTTTGCCAGATGCTGGCTGAGAGGAAGTGGGTGCTTAGGAGCCCTCCACCCCCACAGGAATGCAGGAAAGGGAAGGGTTATGGGGATGTATGAAGTTCTCCTTAATTCTAACTTTTGCTTCCATGAACTTTAAAGAGTCTCCATGTGTGTGGTCTATGTTCAGCGTGCAAGTGTAGGTGTGTATGCACCATGGCACTTGTGTAAAGGTCGGCCCTCACCTTCCATCTCCTTTGAGAATTTTTATTGTTGCCGTTACTTGCCACCCTGTACTCCAGGCTAACTGGCTCACAAGCTTCCATGGCTTCTCCTGTCTCTCCCCTCTCACCACGATAATGCTGGGGTCACAGACGTGCACTACCATGTCTGGCTTTCTGTGGGGTCTGGGGAACTGAACTCAGGTCTTCATGTTGCATCTCAAGAACATTATCCAAGCCCCACTTTTGTGCACTTCAGCTCGCTTGATTTTGGAGTCATGGCAAAGGCTCAACTGTCCATCACTGCTAAGAGCCCCTGTCTACCCTCAATGCAAAGAAGTGCAGCCCGTCAAACACGAGCGAGATCTCAAAGGAAAGACGGGGAAAGCTGGCTTTCCACAACATTCAGTCTTCAACTCCTTGCATATGATGGTTTACCCATTCTCACGTCTCCCTCTTCTCTCTCTCCTTGAAGATGTACCTGAAGGACACGTTGTGCTGTCCTTAGAATTCTACCTGTCCCCGAGATGTATTTGGAGTGGACACTGATCTGTGGAGCATCCCCTGTGTTGTGACCCAGCAGACCTGGCTTCCTTTCCTGAGCTTCCCAGAACCTGTGACTGCCGCCTCAGAACCCATCCAGCCATGGCGGCCCATCCTCTGAGCTGTCCACTCTTTCTAGACTCAGGTCCTGGATCACTGAATCTTCTGACCTGAGAACCCATCCAGCCATGGCGGCCCATCCTCTGAGCTGTCCATTCTTTCTAGACTCAGGTCCTGGATCTCTGAATCCCTCTGCTGTGACTTTCTAAACAGGTTAGGTGCGTATGTCACGTGTGTTTGTCTCTGTCTACTTCTCACATTACTATGGTCTGAGTGGGTGTCTCTGCACAATCTGTTGGAACTTAATCCCCGGAGGGACAGTGTGAAGGTGGGCCCTTTTGGAGGCGAGCAGGTCAGGAGGGGCCAACTCTTTCAAATGAGTTGACTAAGATGCAGAGGGCACAGCAGCAAGGTGCCGAGCCCTCAGTGGCTGCAGAGCTGGCCTTGGCCTTGGACTCCCTAGACTCCAGAACTGTGAACAATACGTTTCTGTTATTAACAGACCATCTGTAGGGGTCTCTCTGTTACAGTAGCAGGGCTGGACTAAGACATACACACGAGGAAGCTGCCACACAAGTGGCAGTGGGAATGGACCACGCTCTAGTCTAGGAGGCCCCAGCTGGTGCTGATGCAGGAGTAAGGGCTCTGTAGATGGTGGAGGATGGGCCCACAGTGAAAACTGTAAACTGCTGATGTAAACAATGGGAAGGAGCTTTAGGGCCAAAGGGACGTCCGGGATGAGAGAAAAATTTGGTACGAGACTCACAGGCTGACAGGAGGAAGGACAGGGCTCCAAGCCAGTGTTGGCAGGTTAGCAAGGCTCTGAAGCCATGAAGCCTCATGTAGGGCACTGTTATCCTCTTTCTAGTGAAGCCAATGATCCCAGACTAAGAGAGTATGGCTTCTGAGAATGTCTCCACCCGTCTCAGGAGAGATCCAGAGCATCCCAGAGGCAAGGAGTAACCGAGGGTAACAACACACACTTCATGGGGGCCGTGAGAACAAAGGGCTCAGCGCTTTAGACAACTGCAGGGGAGGAGGACAGCTATGGCCATCAGGTGACTAACAGTTATTAGACGACCAAAGGTGACAGCTAACAAAGCTAGAGTCAGAGATGGACAAATCTGTGGGGCTTTGTGAACATCATGGGAACAGAACAAAACCACCTCTCAAGTCAGGCCAGGGGACATGCATACAGCATGTGGGCCCTCCTTTGGCTCAGATGGACATGTAGAGAGCATGCCGGCCCTCCTTTGGCTCAGATCTAGTCTGGCCAGGGAACAAGTATACAGTGTGTGGGTCTTCCATTGGCTCAGACCTAAGTCCAGCCATGGGACATGCATAGAACACGTGGGTCCTCCATTTGTCAGAGAACTAAGCAGTGTCCTAAGCAGTGACAGCCATAGCTCCTTAAAACTCCCCGATGAGGAAGTTCAACAACTTTTCATATCTCGGGAACCCCTCCTACTTTTGGGAATTCCTCTCACTTTTCCTTAATTCCTCCCTTTGCCTCAATTTTCTCCCTTTTATGCAATTCTCCTTAATGAAGCTTGATGCTTCTTGGCTGACCTCCACAAGCATCTCTAATTGTCACTAGTGTGAAACAACAAGCTAGAAGCCAATGTCCCAGGTCGATCTTGGTAACTGTGAGTATTCAGCAACTGAGGTCCTCAAAAGCATAACTTGGCCGAGAAGAGCCCCTTTGCATCCAAATGCTAACCCTGAATCATCTGACAGCCCAGAGCAAAGCCCCTTGTCTGTCTGAGGAATGGGAGCCTGTCACTCTCCTAGTGGGTGGTAAGGCTGTGCAGCGTCTGTCTTGGACTCAGCTCTACTATCTTGTGGGCTTGACTACAGGCACATGGTCCAGGCGATGCACCTCTCTTCTTCAGTCCCAGATTTAACGCGAGCCTCACTATATCTATGCACGTAGGAAGTGCTCTAAGACTTAAACTGCGGAGCCCCCACTGGACGCGGACAACAGCTGGGGACTCTCCAGGCCTCCACCAAATGGGGAAAGAAAGGCGCTGCTGCTGCTGGGGAGTCCGATCAGCTCTGGGGTGCTTCCCGCCAATGCTCTCCTGGCCTGCTTCCAGAAGTTCAACTGAGAAGGCCGCCACTGAGACTCAGCAGTCAGGGCACAGATACTGACACGATCTAGACATGAATCCCAGGAAAAGGCCATAACCAAAGAACAGAGGGCGCCAGGGGAGGGCTTAGTGGCAGGAGATTCACCCAGCATCCTTGGCTGCACACAATGGACAGTTCCAAATCTGTGTGACAAAGTGCAGAGACAAGAGTGTGGGACAAGGGACCAGGGAGGGGAAGGGCAACAGGGGTGGGAGAGACCTGAGGAGAGAGTGAGGGCTAAGAGTTAAAGGAAAATATTACATACGTATATGAAACTGTCAAAGAATAACTGTAATCGATAAAAAA